>CAMKVN010000045.1:0-50054 GCA_946474995.1 Funneliformis geosporum
TGGTATTCAGATTATATGGTGATATTCAGATTATATGATGATATTCAGATTATATGGTGATATTCAGATTATATGGTAAGACTATAATCTAGAACAAGTGGAATACCACCATGTGATATAATTATATCACATGGTGGTATTCCACTAATACAAATATGAAGATTATTCTTATAAATTGTCATATTTTGAACTTTTTTTTCTTTTTTTTTCTTTCAAATATATTATCAAAATGAGCAGAAAAAGGTCAATCACTTGCATACTTGATAATGAAGAAAATGACTCAAGTCAATCCTCTACTGCGATTTCTTATAGAAGAAACAGATCGATTACTAGTTTAATTGATGAAGAAATATCTTCTACTTCTAGAACATCATCATCACGTAATATAATAACAAGATATTGATATTCACAAAGCTTAATTTCAGATGCATTTCATCAACTTGAAATTCAGAAAGAAATGGGAGAGTCTTTAACAACATCAGCTTCAACTAGATGAATTATTAAACATAAATCAGAAGATGATGAATATCAGGAGGATTCTGATTCTACATTTGTATCTTGAAGACGTGTAAATAGGTATAAAAATTGATCAAAACCCAACATAAATCCTCCTGATAACAATTCCGAATAAAGTGTTGATGAGCCTTCTGAATCTTCATAATATATCACTGAAGAAGACAATATTTCAGGTAGTAGTAGTAATAGAAATGAATCAGATGATAGAGAATCAGGTGATGATGAAGATTACGAAACATTTGAGAATTATGCATCACCCGATTATGAGCGATTTTAGGACCCACCAGATCTAGGATCAATAATTGATAACTGAATTTTATGGATTTTGCTTTGGATTATAACATTTTGGACAAGATTCAACATAATGGAAACAGCAATCAAGACTTTGATAAAATTTATGAAATTAGTCTTGACAGAAATTGGTGGAGATGATTTTAGAGACTTTCCAGATTCGATGTATTTAACAAGGAAAAAACTCAGATTAAAAGATAATTTTCATAGCTTCGTTTCTTGTCTGACATGTCATAAGCTGTATAAAAAACAGGAAGTGATAAATTTTAGACAAGAAGATTCATTTGCTATAATGAAGTGCCGATATGTAGAATTTCCTAATTCATCACTCTGTAAATCACGACTTTGCAATACAACTATATCTCGAACCATCAATATTTTGGCAAATCGAATAGTAATTCAACCTAATTTAATATTTCCATTTTCTGAAATCAGACAACAACTCGCTTTGATGTATTGTCAGCCTTTTTTTGAAAGTTGTTTGAGACAATGGCAAATCGTCAGCATTATGATAATATTAGGACTGATATATATGATGGTCAAGTATGGCAGACATTGAAAGAATCTTCTGAAGAAAATTCGTAAAATTTTTTTAAAGATGAAGTAGCTGATTCTCATTTTGGATTAATGTTGAACTTGGATTGGTTCCAGCTTTATAAAGGTATTGTATATAGTATTAGTATTATTTATGCTGCTATATGCAATTTGCCGCATGATATCTGATTCAAGCGTGAAAACCTACTAACTCTTGGTCTCTTACCTGGGCCAAGTAAAGTAAGTTTGCACAAAATAAATCATTATTTAGCACCGATCGTTAATGAATTGAAATCTCTTTGGGATGGAATAACTATAGATAAAACATACGAATTTCAAGAAGGAAAGATCATTTGTGCAGCTCTAATTTTTGTTCATGTGATATACCAGCTGCTAGAAAAATATGTGGTCATATTTCATTCTTAGTATCATATCATAGGTGTGAGAAGAAAGCAAATTATGAAAATCGGCAGCATAATTTTGCCAGTATAGATGATTTTGATGATTGGTTCTTCATGCGAAATCCAACTGAATATTGTCAGAATGCTTTAGAATGAAGATATTGCAATTCTGATGCTTCACGAAAGCGATTTGTAAAACAAACTGGTGTAAGATGATCTGAATTATTGCATTACCATATTTTGACCCTATTAGATTTATTACAATTGATCTAATGCATTGCTTATTTTTAGGAATTGCACGATAGATAGTAAAACGAATTTAGATCAATGAGGGAATTTTAACATCAAATACCCTGAAAAAATTCAGAAAAAAATGAATGAGTTTCAGATTCCATCTGATTTGGGTCGAATTCCAGGTAAAATTCATGAAGAAGAAGGATTTTCTAATTTTACAGCCGATCAATGGCGAATATTTTATGCCACTGTATCGCTTTGGGAACATCTTTTGGCTGTAGATAAAAGATTCTTACACATTTTGTGAGAATTTGCTTAATTTTAGTTAGCTGAATTATAGAATTAGATCTTGTTTTAAAAGTTCATTGAAGATTAATTGAAATAGCAAAGCTGATAGAAGTTAATCATGATCATAATAAAATTACGTCGAATATTCATTTATCTCTTCATTTATACAATTGCTCATTTAATTATGGGCCATTGTATGCATTCTGGTATTTCTTTCGAACGCATGAATGGAATATTAGGTAATTTATCATTATGAAAATTTTCTGATTGAATATATTTATTAATTTTTAAATTTATAATTCTTAGGCTCTTTACTGAATAGTAATAGAAAAATCGAACCTGAACTTATGCGTTGATTGATGTTCGATGATCAAATTGACAATATCATAAATTCCGGTGTTGAGATAAAAGGACTTGAATTTTTGGACAATCGGCCTTCTATTGGCTCTCTTTCGATTACTGACTAATTTTCATCAGATGAAATATACTGATTTTGGATGAATTCCTGAAATATTAAAGAATCGCGTATTTTTGGTAGTGAAAATTTTCCAGGAAAATTTTTTAAACCATCATCTGATAATATAATTATTTCAAATGAAATGCTGGATTTAATTGTTAAATACTATTTAGCAACTATGAAAATCTCAAATTTCAGAAATCATTCAGCGATGATTCAGAAAATACTATAATAATTCAATTCAAAATGAATCAGTTTGAAAGATGTCGAATCAGTTCTGAAATCTTCAGTTCAACAATGTCCTTACGACATGAGAAAAGTTCATACATTTTGACCAAATTTATTACGAATGATGATGTTATTGATTGTTATTCAGGTCAAGTTCAATATTATTTTACTCATACAGTCGATTTACAGTATGGACTGACTGAATATTTTCTAGCATATATTCACTGGTATCAACCTGCAGGTTCTCTAAATGTTCGATATCATTTTAACGTTGAAGAAACATGTAATGTTGAAATATGAGATACCAATTTTTACCTTGAAAGTCATGATTGCATAATACTAGTACAACATATTTTAGGACGTTTTGTACCAGTGAACTATATGATTTCAACTTGGCGAAATGAAAAAGAATATTTGGTCATCAATCTGATTAATAGAAAATACCAATTATGAAATTATGACATCTTATTTCCTTCCGAATTGTTATTTTCAACATAAAATAATCTATAAAAATTGCTTTCCGATTTTATAAATATACAAATCGTTCATAAATCGGACAGGTTGATTTAGGTTGATTTTTGAACATTGATGATTATGACCGTTTGATAGACGATTGATAGATGATTTATCACATGTCCAATTTTTTTGATTTCGACCAGTGTTTTATTATCTTATAAAATTAACTTCCTAAATTTCTCTCGATACATGATAAAAACCTCAGCTTATTTATAACAAAATTTCTATACTAAATTGCTATCTTTTGTATAAAAACTATGTAATAATTTCCTCATCTTTCTTTATGTAATTTTGTTACAATAATTGAGTAATGACTATCTAATCGCTATGCAATAGTCCTATAACTATAATATATATATACTTGAAAAGATGTAGAGAATATAATTATATTATTTTTAAATTATTACTACATTCTTATACTTAGCCTTTTGACTAGTTTTTCCTTGCAGTTTCTATTTGGAGTTTCTAGTTTAGAAGGTTACGCATGTTATCATGAGCTAATAATCTATTATTTCATTTCTTCATTAACTGATCTGGTTAATTTCACAGATCATTATGTCATTGATTTTATAGATCAATCTACATTAGTGTTTTGCAAAAAATCCAATTCAATCTGAATCTGATCTGGATCTGACAAATCAGATTGAATCAGATTTATCGGATTCGAATCAGATTCGGATCTGGATTTTGATTTGATTCGATCTGTTAGATTCAGATCGGATTCAGATTCAGATTTGATTCAATCTGATAGATTCAGATTTGGATTCAGATTTGATCCGTCGGATTTGGATTTGGATTCAGATCTGATTTGTTGGATTTGTAATAAAAAATGCCACCCCGAAGTCGAATGCGGCGTTTATTATTAAAAAATTAAATTTTTAATAATAAAATGCCGCCCAAAAGTTGGACACAGCATTTATTATTAAAAAATTAATTTTTATTAATTTTTAATAACAAAATGCCGTCCCAAAAGTCAGAGGCGACATTTATTAATAAAAAATTAATTTTTATTAATGTTTGATAATAAAATGCCGTCCCGAAAATCAGAGGTGGCATTTATTATTAAAAAAATTAATGTTTAATAATCAATGCCGTCCTGAAAGTCAGAGGCAGCATTTATTATTAAAAAATTAATGTTTAATAATAAAATGCTGCCCTGAAAGTCGGACGCGGCATTAATTATTAAAAAAATTAAATTTTAATAATAAAATGTCGCCCTGAAAGTCAGATGCAGCATTTATTAATAAAAAAATCAATTTTTATTAATTATTTATATAAAAATGCCGCCCTGAAAGATGGATGCAGCATTTATTAATAAAAAATTTAATTTTTATTATTTTTTTATATTAAAATGACACCCCGAAAGTCAGATGCAGCATTTATTAATAAAAAAATCAACTTTTATTAATTATTTACATAAAAATGACGCTCCGAAAGACAGATGCGGCATTTATTAATAAAAAATTTAATTTTTATTAATTTTTTATATTAAAATAACGTCCTGAATGTCGGATGAGGCATTTATTAATAAAAAAATCAATTTTTATTAATTATTTATATAAAAATGATGCCCAGAAAGACAGATGCAGCATTTATTAATAAAAATTTAATAAAAATTAATTATTTATACTAAAATGTTATCCCGAAAGTCAGATGTAATATTTATTAATAAAAAATTAATTTTTATTAATTTTTTATATTAAAATGCCGCCCAAAAGTCGGATGCAGCATTTATTAATAAAGAACTAATTTTTTTAATTTTTTATATTAAAATGCCGCCCAAAAGTCGGATGCGGCATTTATTAATAAAAAATTTAATAAAAATTAATTTTTTATGTAAAAATGCCACCCGAAAGACGGATGCGACATTTATTAATAAAAAAATTAATAAAAATTAATTTTTTATATTAAAATGCCGCTTCGTAAGTTGGATGTAGCATTTATTAATAAAAAATTAATTTTTATTAATTTTTTATATTAAAATGCCACCCCGAAAGTCAGATGCAGCATTTATTAATAAAAATTTAATAAAAATTAATTTTTTATTTAAAAATGCCATCCGAAAGACGGATACGCCATTTATTAATAAAAAATTTAATAAAAATTAATTTTTTATGTAAAAATGCCACCCGAAAGACGGATGTGGCATTTATTAATAAAAAATTTAATTTTTATTAATTTTTTATATTAAAATGTCACCCCGAAAGTCAGACGCAGCATTTATTAATAAAAAATTAATTTTTATAAATTATTTATATAAAAATGCTACGTCTGACTTTCAGGGCGGCATTTATTATTAAATAAATTAATGTTTAATAAAAAAATTCCGCCCTAAAAGTCGGATGCAGCATTTATTAATAAAAAAATTAATTTTTATTAATTTTTTATATAAAATGCCGCCCCGAAAGTCAGACGTGGCATTTATTATTAAAAAAATTAATTTTTAATAATAAAATGCCGATCTGAACGTCAAAGGCGGATTTTTGTTAAAAAAACAACAAAATTGTTGTTTTTTAACATTAAAACGCTGTTCCGAACATCAGAGGCAGATTTTTGTTAAAAAAATTTTTTTGATCTGTTAGATACGGATACAGATTCAGATTTGTCGAATTCAGATTTGTCAGATTTGGATATGGATTCAGATTTTTCAGATTCAGATCAAATCGGATTTTGCCTAAATCTGATCTGATCTGATCTGTGCGGAATACTAATCCATATGTTAATCATTTGTAGATCACTTTACTGTACCATATTTTCCAATTCTTGAAGATCATTTGGATTATAATATAAGAATGTAAGAGTAAGGTAATTTTTGAAAATTTTACTAATAGCTATATACAGGAGTTTTTAATAAGATCAGTATGCAAAATTGGTATTTAAGACTAAATAATTTGAAAAAATAAGCAAACTAATTTCCTGATTTTTGATCATGTAATTTACCCATTGTTTTATTATCAAATATTTGTATAACAAAATTTTTTTATTATTATTTATTAAATGTATTGTTTGATACTTATATGAAAAATATCTATTTATGATTGCTTCAATTACATCTTTTTGACCAAAGTAATCATAACAATACTTCTTTTTATTTCCTAATAAATTTAATACATTTTCTTTAACTGATACATTAGTTGGTTCAATATGGTAAATAAAATGTTGTACTGAAATTGCTGAAAATAGAAGTATATATAATGAATGCTCTTTCATCTGATATAACAAAATTTTATGCAATAAAATAGTTTGTCTTTTACCATTATCTAGAAATGATAATTCTTTAAAACGATATTTACAGAATTGTGATCTTTGTGATATTTGGAATACACTTAATAATGAATCTAAAAATCTGTATGAAAATCTATGGATTGTTCTTGCTGATAAAGCTATAAAAGGTACTTTTAAAGATATGCTAGTCTTTACCAGTCTTTGTGAAGTTATAGGTGATGCAATTGAGCATAAAATAAAAAACAAATCCAAAAAAATTGAAATTATAGTGATGAATTTACTAATTTTTTAACAATATCAATAAATACTATATACAACGCTATACGGTAGATAAAATCAAGAGATAAGATGATATAATACTTTTAAGAAGGAAAATTGTAAATGTGAGTATAAGGATCAAATGTTTAATTGGTTTATGATTTAAGCTAATTTGTTATATTATATGAGTTTGATAAGATATTATTTTAAATTCTTAATAATGTTAAACATTTTTGTTATATTGAATAGCAAATCCAAATATGAAAAAATTTCTTTTTTAGTACTGCATTTAACACATAACTGAGAATTATCAAATATTAATAAGTATTATTTTTTTAAGAATTTTTATTTTAAGAAATATTTCTAAGGATTTTAAAATTTTCTTTTTTTTGATAATTAATACTTTATAAAAGTAACCAAATAAATAATATTGTTAATGTTTTTCTCTTTCTATTAAACAGATTTCATATATATTATAAAGTATGTTTTATAATATTCTTTTATATATAATGATTCTTCTTTAGAGCGATTTAGAATGTAAAATATCCTAGGTACTATACATCACAAATATTAGGTTATCATGTAAAGTATTCTGGATCAATATACTTGATACTGCATTAATTAAATAAATTTTTTATTTTTTATTATAATACAATACATAGAAAATTTATCAATTGTATTTATTTTCAATTAACATTATAGTTAAAAGGTATATCTCACTATATTTATTATATTTTACTACATCACAGTATCTTTCTGATTATAATACCCTTTAAATTTTTATAAAATATAAAATATCTAAGATACTATAAAACATATTCATATTTAATATTAATTAGATAATAAATAAATTGGAATTAATTAATTATTGGGAAATTTAACATACTATGATTAAGTTAAGTTATAATATTATAATAAATAAATATAATAAAAAGATAATTTAATTATCAAAGAAAAAAATTCATATTAAGAAAAAAATTTAAAAAAAAAATTTATAAAGTTTAAAAACTATAAAAGTTAAATTAGATATTTTAATTAAATTTTCTAAAGAATTTTTTAAATAAATCAATTTTGGTATTATATTATACAATAAAAATCAAAATTTTGATAAAGATTTTTTAAAAACTTTATAAACTAGAAAGGTATTGGTCTCAGATTTTTTCTAAACTCAGGTTTTGGGTTATGTTTTACAGATTTTATAAGAAATAATAGCTATTATCACTTTTATTGTAACATAACCTTAGTAACTTAGTAAAAATATGCTATGGTTTGATTTTTAAAAAAACAGTATGTAAAAAATTAGCAAAGGTTAACACCAAACATTCTAATTTATCATGCATTGACATATAATTTCCAAACAATCTGAAATTGTTGGTCTTTCCAATGGATTTACAGCAAGACATCGTTTCATTAGTGTCCCTAAGACTTTATCATCTTCCCTCACCAAGTTACTTGTCTGAAGTAGATAACCAATCCCCCATACATCTACACTATTGGTATGTGGCCCTACAATTTCTGGGGCATGAGATCGAAGGTCCAAATTAGCTCCAACTGACTGTGGAAAACCAACACCTTCATCAAAGTCCAATAAGAACCAGTTTGCATTATCCTTGGTTTTGCCAATCTCATGAGCAACATTGTCCCATCTCAGGTCTCTATGCATCAGGCCACGCTTATGTACTTCATTCAAAGCTTTTAAGATGCATGATGGTATAGCTCATTCATTGTGACAGGTAGGTGTATAATTCCTCGAGGAGTAAAACGTATAGACATTTCATGATGATATTGAAAAAATACCATCTGTTCAACAAATGCTATTTGGGGTTCCTTCTGTAAAATGTTGTGTATGGGAAATAGTTTAATAGATGATTCTCAGAACATAATCTAACTCAAGTGATATTACCTGTAAATATCTCTTGCATGCTGCCAATGATCATTGCTCAAATACTTCTTTTTTACTACAGATCCTGTAAGCTCCACAGTTTTCACAGGTCGTTTAATTACAAGCTGATCACCAATAATTTCCCTATTTGATCTGCACCATGAAGCAAGCATGGGAAGTAATCGCCCAACTACCCGACAGGCATTGAACAATCTTAGACGATCTCCAAGCTGTTGTAAATTAAAAGTACAAAGAGAATGTAAAGTAATTTTCCCATTCACATGACTTATAGCTGCAAATGTAATCTTAAAAATAAAAATTATCAATTTAAAATTCAAAGAAAAGTCAATAAACATCTCATAAAAGAACATGTTGGATTATTTGCTGACCTTATATGCACGAACATAATAAGCAAGGATAAGGAAGATCATCATATGTCCAGAAGAGTTTTGATATAAGCTCATTTGCAGGGTCACCAAGAGTTTCTGGTCCTTTTTCCTCTGCTCGAAAGATACTATACTCTCCAATAGAAAGGGTAAGGTCAGGTCGTTGCAATCCAGTAGATGTAAAGTGATTTGAGTTCCTCTCATAGCTTATGGTTTCTGCACAAAATAATCGTATAGTTTGTGTGATGAGACTATCCCACAAGTTATGGAATGATTCCTCTGTATGTCCAGTTGGAGGAGGTTCGATGATTGTTCCAACAATTGCTACTAATAACTGTTCGGAATGTTGATCTGTGGAAAGTACGAATGATTGTTCCACAAGTGAAGTAGGGACACGAAAGCTAATTTGAGCATACCAACTGTTAGAAAGTGGAAAGCGACAATTTGAAGGTGGAGGAGCAGTTAGCTCTTCTGCCAGAGTGTTGATAGGTGGAAGATAGGAAAATGGGATCTTCAGCTGTTCCAATATAGTTGCTGTTGGATCATGCAGAGGAATCAATCCAACATCTAATACCAAAATCATTCAAGTTAATAAATATACTTTGGCTGGATGCAATTCTATCATACCATAAAATGAGTCAGAAATTTAACCTGTTTCATAGAAGATAATGGACATTAAGAAATATATATTTCAATAGGTCAATGATAGAGTAAAAAAGAAAGAAAAACATAGGTTAATAACATTCAAAACAATAATATATATGTCACGCAAACAAACAAATAAATAAGCGAAATGGAATGAACGACAAAAAATTTTTTTGTATATTTTTTTTAATGCAATTTGTTCATTACCTTTTCCATATTCCGCTATTTTTTTTTTGTAAATATATCCAGTGCTTCCACTTATCCTCCTTATTCTCCTCCAACCTATTCTTCTCTTCGTACAACCGTTTCCTTCGATCTTCCCGCCTCTTTCTCTCCGTTTCATTAAATTCTTTCACCATTAATTCTTCTTCCAGTTCAATCAACTTCTCCCCTTGATACTTCCCCTCCTTTAACTTCCTTTCTGCCTTTTGATACTCATTTTTTGCATCTTCTAACACTTTTTCAAGTCTTTCGAACGTAGCCATTGAAAATTTTTTTAAACAATTTGATTTAGAAATGATTGTGGCGCGACTGTTCATTTGTGGCGTGGCAATTTGTTTTCATAATTAAATTTTCGCATAAAAACATTTTTATTGAATTGTAATATTCAACTGGTAGTTTTCCTTCTTAAATATATAAGCAAAATTTTGAAGTTCTAATTGTTGAAAGGAAGGTTTTGAATCCTTTTATTTTTAGCTAAAATGAATGAATTAATGAATTTAGTTAAAGCATATAATAAAGGATGTTAAAAAATAAAATTTAAAAAAAATAAACCGGTAACTTTGTTCTTTATGATAAGCTCTATTAAAATTACCGGTCAGATTTATAAAAATAAGAGCTCGATAAAAAAAGTTTTTTTTTTCGTACTTTGTCAGGTGTGACTACATGAAGATTTAAAAATTGAATATTAATCAGGGTCGTGAGAAAGGACCATTCTCATTAATAATGTCAGATATTCATAATCATAAAAACCAAATAGTAAACAAAGTATGCTAGCAATTTAAATAAGATACTAATGATAAGTGAGCTTTATAGCGTAAAATTTCTCAAATAAAACGAGAAGCATAAAATTCGTGTAATAGAATTAGTTTTCATGGCAGAAATTTCGTCATAATTATTTTCTTAAAATGGTCAAAATCAATGATGTCATTTCTGATCCCAAATCACACCACACGAAAAGATGATATACAAACGGGCTTATATCACTTACCTCTGTTATTAAGTAAACATATGACAAATAAATAAAAAGCTTATGATTCTAAATCCCGAATTACATTTAATTCCCATTTTTTGACCTAAGAATGGGTTGCTTAATCTATTGGACTAGTTAACATAATAAATATGATTTTAAAGATTGTTCCTTATTTTGGAAGAAATTTTAATGTGATCGGAAATGACTAATCACATGATTCATTTATTTGTTATGAATAAATTTGAGTCAATGACGTTATGATTTTTGAACTATCGGTAGAAATGATCGAAAGATCGACATGATGAGCTCGGAATATCGGATGATTTGTAAATATGTGGTGATATTTTAAATTTACATATAAAAAGTTCTGGAAACATCTTTTAAAATATTATAATCAATAGACCATATTTGTAATTTTTAATTAAATTAACGCCATGAATTAACCTTATCTGGAGATTTCTGGTAAGTTCTACCACAAAATTACAAACTTATAAATATACATTAATTTATTGTGAAATGAAAAAACAAAATTTTTTCTACCTCGAATATTAAAAAAATTAAAAATGGACAGACAGCAAAATACGAATGACAATCAGTCACAACAACCAGAACAGAATCAAAATAATAACGGATATTCCGGGTTCTTCTTTCCGTTCACATTTCTGTTCGGAGAACAACAAAATCGAACAAGAAACCAACAAACGCCAACATCACAAACAACATCAAATGACAATCAAACCTCTACTAACGAAAATGATTCGCCTCAACAACCACAAGGACAAGTTCCTCAATTTCATTTCTTTGTACTCCCGATGCCAGTAACACCAGGAGGAGATGGTCAAGCAACCCCAAACATTTTTTTCTTTACACCCTTATTCATGCCACAAGAATCTCAAAAACCACGTGCTTCGGAATCGGTCATGAAAAAATTACCAGTTGTCACCATAACAAAAGAACATTTAAATGCAAAAGCAAGTTGTCCGATTTGTTTCGACCTTTTCGGTGAACAAAAAGTAAACGCAACAGAAAATGGAGATAATGAAGCTACAGTAACCACAGAACCGGTACGTAAGATGCCATGTAATCACTTGTTCTGTGAGTCGTGCCTTTTCCAATGGTTAAGGCAAAATAATACGTGTCCTTTATGTAGAAAAGAAATCGAAGCTGAAGGAGAACAACAGCAAACTGATAATAATAGAGATAATAATAATGCACCTTTGAACGGTACCAATAATTCAATGTCTCCGAACACGGAGACAGCGACGACCACACCGATAAATACAGCACAGTCAAATTTACCATCCATTAATTCACATTCACATTCACATTCACATTCAGCACATTGTTCAACAATCTCATGTGCCTTGTCGAATGTTGGATGTTGTGGGGAAATTGACAACAATTTACCAACACCTATAATTACATTACCACGATGCCATCACAGGTTTCACGTTTCATGTTTAAGAACTTCTTTATTAGTTGAGGGTTATTCGCTTTGTGACATCAATTCGATGTCACGAACGTTGGACTTTCATTGTCCAACGTGTCGTGCTCCTGCAATCCTGCAAAGCGATGTGTTGAAATTGGCTCCTGCTCCAAATGAAAACGAAAATGCAATTTCTCCACGGAGTGAACGGCAGGACTTTTCAATATTTAACTTACCTATAACTATTCATATATCGGATTTATCGGATTCCGATGATATGGACTTGGATTAAAATAACGAACTTTTTATATAATTCGAAATGGACTTTTTTATTTAGAAAATTTTAGTTAATAGATAATACCGTAATTAATTTTAATTGTAAAAAATTTTTCCCTTTTTTTATAAACAAAATTTCAATTTTAATATAACATATAAATCACAAATAAATCATTTTCAAAATAAAAATTCTGATCAAAATTTATTTTTATGTGGTAGTACAATTTAAAATTAAATACTAATTATTATTACATCATTCTTAACAACTTTTAAACCAGTTTCTCTCGCACGTAGATAGATTACCCCAGGAGAAAAATAAAAGAAATGTCTTAACAAGGAACATCAGCAAATGCCCCGCAATTTTTTTGTATTATGTTCCATTTCTTTTCTCTACATATGATCTATCTATTGAATTCAATCGGAGTTTTACTTGATCACGTTGATCACACCCAAGATTTATATATAAATATCAAATATCAAAAAATGCAAAATGAAAAAAATATTTCATTTTTTATTTAAAAAAGCCTTTTTCGTTTAAATCTACCAAATATGACTATTGCTCTTCACGAAATCCTTAAAAAACGTATGTTTAATCGCTACTATTTTTTTTTTTTGACGCGCTGTCTTATTTATTCTGTTAATTTATTTTCGGTTAGGCATCATTGATGCAATAAAATCCGTTCAACCTCCCGGTGGTTGGAAAGTTGTAGTGGTAGATGAAGCATCATTAAAGATAATAGAGTCTGCTTGTAAAATGTTTGATATTCTTGAAGAGAAAGTGACTTGTAAGTATTTTAGTTTGTTTTCAAAAAAAGTTTTCCGGTTTAATTTTTTATCCTTTATTAGCGGTAGAAAATCTTGAAAAGTCCCGTCAAGCTTATCAATCACTTGATGCGGTTTATATAATTACCCCAACTTACGAGTCTATTAGTAAAGTGATTGAAGATTTTAAAAGCAATAAGACGCCATTATATGCTCATATTCATTTATTTTTTGTATCAAGTAAGATTTAGAATATATTTTTATTTTATGTTTTATTTAACCTGTTAATTACATTTTGATCTTTTTCTTTTAGGACCCGATGATAAATTACTTCATATGTTAGATTCTGCATTACCGAGGGATTACTTGATACAACGTATCGATCTCTTTATTGACTTTCATGGTATATTTCATAAATTTATTATACTTTGATATTCTATTTACATTACGTTGAGTGGCTTATTTAGTTATTTTAATTTTTATAGCAAAGGAAGCTCAAGTTTATTCATTTGAATCACCTTCAAGCTTTTTCAAGTTGTATTCACCTGAAGAAAATGCTGGAATTGACGATGAATTAAGGATACTTGCTAAAAAAGTAACCATAATGAATTTTCTATTGAAATCTTAGTTAAAAATTTTGTACTAAACGTTTTATTTTGTCTGTTAGTTACTTTCTGTATGCATATCTTTAGGTGAAAATCCTTTGATCCGTTATCAAAGATCTCTTGATTCCGATCATCCAACAAAGGCTTTACCTTATAAATTGGCAATGTTGGTTCAAAATGAAATGGACAATTTCGTTAGACTTAATCCAGGTTTTCCTGTAAATATTATTCTAATTATTTATATTGTTTATTGATCAATTAGTTAATTCGAAATATTATTTCTAGCCACAAGATTCTTCTCGTCCACGTGGTGTACTATTCATTGTGGATAGGACTATTGATATGTATAGTCCGATATTACATGAATTCACTTATCAAGCAATGGCTAATGATCTTTTGGCGATTGAAGATGGAAAGTATAATTATAATTATACTGGTGAAGATGGCACTCAAGCAACAAAAGAGGCTATACTTGATGAGTCGGATAGCATATGGGTGGAAATTAGACATAAGCATATGAAGGATTGTATCGATAAGCTTATGAAAGATTTTAATGAGTTTTTGACAGATAATCAAGGATTTGCCGAAAAGTATGTTTTAATTGATTTATTAGGGAAATTTTTTATGTAACCTACTTTTCTTTTAAAGGAATATTTATTTATTTTAGAGATAAGGCCGTCAACTTAAATGATATGAAAAAAATGTTGGCGACTTTACCACAATTTCAAAATATGAAAGAAAAGTTTTCCGTACATTTAAGTATTGCACAAGAATGTATGGCTTTATTTGAGAAGGAAAGCCTCGATAAATCTGCAACCATAGAACAGGTATGATTAAAATGATCATTATTTTTTTAATCAAATTGTTATTATATTAACTATTTCTTTTTTTAATGTGGGAAAATAGAATTGTGCTACGGGTCATACAGCTGATGGAGCTCATCCAAAGACTTTAGTTGAAGATATGGTTCCATTATTAGATAATCCTGTTATGAGGTAAAAACAATTGCATTTGTTGGTTAAAAAAAAGTTGATTTTCGATTTCTAAAAATTATAAATACCTCTTGTATATTATAGTTCATTGAATAAGACCAGAATGCTTATGTTATATATTATGTATAAGAATGGAATCCTTGAAGAAGATAGACGCAAATTGCTTGAGCATGCAAGGATTACATTAGAAGAAAATGATGCCATAAACAATTTGTTATTATTCGGAGTCAAATTGATTAGGGTCAGAATTAAGTTTATGTTTAGGATAGTTATGTCAGTTAGTTCATGAGATCACTTTTTAAGTATTTATTTATTCATTCATTAATTATTTCTTTAGATTCAATCAAGTTTAAAAAAGAACAAGAAATATCGACAAAAACCTGGTGAAGAAATTCAATACGAAATTTCCCGTTATATTCCAAAATTAAAACTTCTTTTGGAGGTAAAACATTTTTAAGAGATTATTATTATTATTTTAGCAATTTTATTCATATTTATTAAGATATTATTTCCTAGAGTCATATTAAAGGCAATATAGATCACACTGCATATCCATACACAAAGGATCCAACAGGTGATCCTGAAGGATTAAAAGGAACACAACAAGGACCTGTATCGTTAAGAAGTGCGAGGGCTGGTTGGTATAAGAAAGGTCAGGCGGTGAGTTTTTTTTTTTTATTTTCCTTTATTTTATTTCTTTAAATTTTATAAATTGTAAGAATTTCAACTTAATATCTCAATGCTTTAGGTTGAAAATCGCGTAGGTAGAATAATAGTTTTCGTTGCTGGTGGAGTTACATATTCTGAACTTCGTAGTTCTTATGAAGTTAGTGCCAAATTGAGTCGAGATGTCGTTATTGGTGAGTAATTTTTATTTTTATCACCCACCTATCAAGATATAATATTAACATTCCTATCTTTTTATTATAGGATCGACGCATATCATTACACCTAACAAATTTATTGATGATTTAAAACTTCTTTATCGACCTCCCACTAAAAATTATGTGAAGTCACCAATGCAAGCAATCTCAACACCACCACAATTACCACCTCGTCCGGGTTCAACAACTAATACACCACCACCATTTAATAGATCAAACTCGCCATCGGGTTATTTTCCACAGCAAACTTCTTATCAAACACCACAAGCTGGATATCCACAACAAGGATTTCCACCACAAGTTGCTTATCAACAAAACGCATATTCATATCCGCAACCACCACAAAGTGGAGGTTATCAGCCACAAGGACAATATCCATTACCACCATTACCACCACCACAGCAACAATATGGTCAAGTTCAAAAACCATCATCTACTAGCTCAACAACTTCATCCAAATCTAAAAAACTTTTTGGTGGTTTTGATAAATTTTTGGGTTAAATTATATATACAAGTAGTATGTGTTTATTATATATTGTTTTGTAGTTTTAGGTAATAATCAAATAGATAGGTTATCAATAATAGTTATTATCACAATTATTTGTCTTGAATATTTATTAAATATAATTCCTTTTATAAAAATTTAATTTTGCTTAATTATATTCTTTTTCTATTTTTAATATTTGTAAAATCTAAAGAGGAACAAAAAAATGATCATAATGGAAAAATACTTTTTAATATTATTAGTTATGTAAAAGTGATCTTTTTAACCTAATTTAA
Source organism: Funneliformis geosporum (assembly GCA_946474995.1). Lineage (NCBI taxonomy): Eukaryota > Fungi > Glomeromycota > Glomeromycetes > Glomerales > Glomeraceae > Funneliformis > Funneliformis geosporum. The sequence continues at coordinate 16,779 of CAMKVN010000045.1, forward strand.
ATTCACCGATTCTGAAAAATAAATAAACAAAAACTAAACTAAGCACAGAAGGCCATAGATTAAGTTGAATAACGAAATAAATCCATAAAGTAGCAAGAGGGGGACATCTACGCATCACACCATAATAAGAAATTTTGTTTAAAACGTAGATTAAATAACAACCACATCCTATTGAGCCTAAAAACATAAATGCTTGTATCCAAGATTTTTTTACATTTTTATTTGTATAATATACAAAAAACCATAAAACTATTTTTTTGATACAAAGTTAAAAATTAGTTTATTAAAAAAAGAAAACTATCCCTTTGTTTTGAAAAGCAAGGACTTACTTGGGGCAATCTTGAGTACTCTAGTCGAGAAAGGGAAGATGGAGACATCCTCATTATATTGTCTATGTACTAAAATGTCCATAACAGTATAAACAGAACAAAGTGGTATGGTATAAAGGAAAGCTTGAAAAGTTGGTCCGTGATCTAAATATTCCTCCAAAGTTTTTTCTTGACGAACAGGTTCTATTTTTTCAAACATTTCCTTTATACCAGATTCATTAATTAAACGCATTTTTTCATCATCTGGTATATCATCAATTTCCGAAGAGTATGTTGGGGATTTTTTATTAACACGTTTTGTTTGATTACCCATGGAGAAATCTACAAAAAGTTGCAAATGTAGTTTTGAAATTTTGGAGGGAAAAATGTAGTTAGGATTTATGTGATCTATGTATGTATATATTTATTTCAATTGTGTGACAAATATGTTTAGATGCATAGTATTACTCTAAATAAGGTGTTTGAATTTATTTATTTCAATATGAATTGAAAAAAAAAAAAAAAAAATTGAAATTTCTCAATTGTACCTTTTTGACAGTGGGACATTTTTTTTTTTAAATGTTCCCAAAATATTCTTTCATTGTTATACCTTACATTTTATAATTCATTATGAATTATTCAAATAACCATTTCGTTCATCATTCCGTCCGTAGAAACTCTATAATCAACAATTCTGAAGACGACGGGTCGTCTTCTTTGAATAGTTATCCTCCTCAAAGGTTATGTCCCGCAGGCGGAATACATGATTTCGGTATATCATAATAAGTCGTTTAAATTTAAAACCTCCTCCCCTTCCATTTTTTTTTTTTCTAATATTGTTTTTTTTCCTTTAGAGAACGAATGGTTATTTGAGGATTATTTGTCAGCATGCCTTTGTTGTCCATGTTATCTATTTAGAGAATGTTGTTGCGGGTATTTTTATAGGTATTTTTTTTTTCATTTTCATTTATCTTTTCTTTCACTTTAAAAAAAAAAAAAAAATTTATTCATGAATTGTGCTTTTCTTCATTTCGAATTTACATTAAAGAAATCCTTTTGGTGACGGCTATGATGGTAATTATAAATATCATTTATTTACAATCGAACTTTTTCATGACTTTAAATTCAATTCAACTAAAAAATAAATTCGTTAATTGGTCCATTGGATTTAATTAGGCGTAGGTTGTAGACCAACAGTACGTATCCGATTATTTTTTTCATTTCAACAAATTTTTTTTTTTTTTTTTTTTTTTTTTGAAATTCAAAGCCAAATCCTAATCTTCTAGGGTCCAGGAACATGTTCGAAATGTAAGCAATCAGAACAACAGACAAAAGATTCTTATGCACTACAGCAATTTCAAACTCATACAGGCGCAGGAGTACATGCACCATCACCGCCACGTGTGCCGGCACCCGTGCAATATGATGCTACACGTCAAATGGTATACCATCCTCAAATGACATTTGCTCCCCAAACTCAAATACATCCTTCAACGATATTATTGAATTCTCCTCCACCATTAATACCTACCCCTCCGCCTCCTTATCCCACTCGTACCCCCCCTCCTCCTATTTATGATGAGCAGATTCAACCTGGTCGGAATCATGATTTTGATAATCAATTCCAAGATCATGTTATGAATCCTAACGGTGATGAACGAGAAAATATGTCTCAGAGCCAAGTTAGAGATCCGAATGGTGATAGTCGAAATCATCTTAGTAATATTTCATATGACCAATCTAGGTTTCCACAAATCATAAATTACAGTCAATTTCAGAATAATCGTGTTATGAGTCCAAATTTTGACAATAGGAATTATTATCATAATAATTATAATTAGTCAAAATGGGAAATTTTATAAATTCGGCCAAAAATATTTTTGGCATGCATCGTGTTTAATAAATAATAAATTATTAAGTTATTTGTACAACTAAATATAAAAAAAAAATTACCAATGGACTTTTGAATAAATTTTTCATTTTCATTTTTTTTTTTTTTTTTTTTTTATAAAAGAAATCTTTAATTACATTTCACCGGATTTTGATCTATTTTTGTCATCTCGAATTCAAAAGTGTAACTTACACGATGTTTTAAAGAATAATTAAAAAATTGGAAAGTTTTATGTAATGAACCAAATTACTCAAGGATCTGAGTGATTACTCCAGTCCCAACAGTTTTTCCACCTTCACGAACTGTAAATCTCATTCCGGGTTCAACCGCAACATCATGTACAAGGTCACATTCTAATTCGGCATTATCACCTGGCATGACCATCTTTTCTTCAGGATTTTCCGTTCCCTTGGGATACGTTAAAGTAACCGTGACATCTGATGTACGAAAATACATTTGTGGCCTATAATTCTGCATAAAAGGTGTATGTCTTCCTCCTTCTTCTTTTGTTAAAATATATAATTGTGCCATAAATTTCTTATGTGATTTCACTGTACCAGGTGTTGCAATGACTTGTCCTCTTCGAATTTGCTCTCGTTTAACACCGCGTAATAATGCCCCCATATTGTCTCCTGCCATTCCCTTATCAAGTTCTTTGTGAAACATCTCGATGCCTGTCAAAATGGTTTTTGTTGGAGGGCCCATACCAACAATCTCAATTTCTGCACCTTTCGTAATAGTTCCTCTCTCCACTCGACCCGTAGCCACTGTGCCACGTCCAGAAATTGAAAACACGTCTAAGCGAGGGAAAAGATGAAATTAATACATAATGATGTACTGATCAATCTTCACTTTTTTCTTTTTCTTGGCCCTTACTTGCCTTCAATGGACATTAAGAAAGGTTTATCCAGATCCCTGACAGGAGTAGGAATATACTTATCCACCGCGTCCATCAAATTTTCTATAGCCTTCTCTCCAATTTCAGGATCTCTTCCTTCAAGAGCTGCAAGAGCGGATCCTTGAATAATTTGCGTATTTTCACCATCAAATCCATATTGTGTCAACAAATCACGCATTTCCATCTCGACCAATTCCAACATCTCTGGATCGTCTACCGCATCGACTTTGTTAATGAACACCACAAGATTTGAAACACCAACTTGTCGAGCAAGAAGTAAATGTTCCCGAGTTTGAGGCATTTGTCCATCCGTAGCTGACACAACGATAATAGCTCCATCCATCTTTTGTATGAAAGTATCAGTTGAATTAAATTAGGCAAGTGAGGAAGTTTTATGACGTAACCTGTCCGTTTAACCCACCTGAGCTGCACCAGTGATCATGTTTTTGATGTAATCAGCGTGACCGGGACAATCGACATGTGCATAATGTCTGGCATTAGTTTCATACTCTACGTGTGCCGTAGCAATGGTAATTCCTCTGGCTTTCTCTTCAGGTGCTTTATCAATTTCACCATAATCCTTGAACTGTGCTTGCCCTTTGCTCGCCAAACATTTAGTGATCGCAGCCGTCAAAGTGGTCTTTCCGTGATCCACATGTCCGATTGTGCCGATATTTACATGTGGTTTTCCACGTTTGAATTTAGTTGATTCGGTCGCATAAGATCTATTAACTAAAAATTATTTAGATACATATTATGGAACCATGTTTTGAATTTCTTATCCTTTTAGGTAAATAAAACACGTGTATATTATAAAAATGAAGAATCATACTTATGCCACATCTCTGTAAATTAAATCGTATCGATGACGTGCCATGTACTTTTGACGAAGTTATGAGGTTAAGGGTGGCCTAGGAAAGAATTTGTGATCGCAATTCAAGCTGGATCATTACAATCGGACAAAAAGAAGAGATTTTTGACAACACATATCAACGAAATTCTTTGTTCGCTGAAAGCGCGGATCAATGGGTAATTTGATTTAGAACCTTTTTTTTTTAATTACGAGAATTTCTATTTTCATTTTACAATACCGATGATCCGCGACTTCTTTTGCAGCAAAGAGGATATATAAATAACAATTTGTACATACCACTTTGACATTTTTGAATACGATACCGGAAACAACCAAAGCTAAAATCAAAAAAAGAAAAATTTGACATATTCTTAATCTCTTTGTTATAAATAATTACATTTTGAAATTTTTTCAGAATTCTATAAATTTTAATAACTCACGACTGGCAGAACTGTTCAAACACCTCTTTGATGTCTGGACAGTCACGGACTGAACACGAGGTTTTAACTTGAAGCTAGCTGTTCTAAGTGAATACATTTATTTTGTTCTCTTTTTAATGTAGAATTAATATAAGATATTTGAAAGTCGAAAAAAAATATTTGTCATCGCATCTGATTTTGATCGATAGATCCGCAGTTAATTATGAAGGTTTAAATCCCTAATTTTATGTTTCACCCGTATGATAGTAACCCATAATGAAGAGAAAATCCACTATTAAAAAGGCTCCGACCAAGAAAAAGGTTAAAGAAGACAAAAGTCAACGTAATTTGGAATTTTATTTTAACAAACAGAGTAAACCTACAAATGAAACCGGTTCTAAAAAACCAGAGGAGAATTCTAACAAGGAAGAGAATATCAAACAAATTGACACTATCGATTTGACGAATTCTGCTTCCGAAGAAAATTCGGAGTCAAATGCAGATAATGCGAACGATAAGGAGTTACGCGTCACAGTCGAACAACCAGAAGCAGTGATAAACCTGGATACTTCCGATCAAAGTGGGACGGTTTTTGAAAAACCCGCTAGTAGTATTACTTCAATTTTTAATGATTCTAATATACAAAGTAGTAAGGTCACGTTAAATAACAACGACGAATCATCTTCAAGTTCATCAAAGATGTCAGTTGATATGGATGTTTTGGAATTTGATCCTTCTAAAATTAATTGGATTGGATTGAAAGCTCCTTATAGCTTCTTAAGCGACACTTTTGTCATTGTTGAAAAAACAACAAGTCGACTTAAAATTATAAATTGTCTGACTAATATGTTTCGCGCTATTATTTATAATGATCCCGATAGCGTTCTACCCGCTGTATGGCTTTCTTCAAATGCCATAGCCCCTTCATATGAAGGCATAGAGATTGGAATTGGTTCACAAATATTAACGAAAGCCGTCACTTCCATATCTGGGACTACTTCAAAGGCATTGAAAAAGTATTATGACAGATATGGAGATTGGGGTGATGTTACTTACGCAGCAAAAGTTTCAATTCGAACTATAGTAGAACATAAACCTTTAACGATTGAAAAAGTATACAAAACACTAATCTCTATTTCCAAATTAAAGGGGACTGGTGTAATAGATCAAAAGGCGGATTTAGTGAAAAAACTATTAATTTCTTGTAAAGGGGAAGAGATTAGGTACCTTACAAGAACTTTGATACAAAATCTGAGGATTGGAGCCGTGAGGACGACGTGTTTAATCGCTCTTTCGCACGCGTTTTGTCTTACAAGGTCAACAAATATGGTTATCAGTGATTCAATTGACGATAAAAATCGTCTGTTTATTGAAAATATCAAAAAAGAACCAAGAGATTCTTTGAATGCTAAATTAAAAGCAGCCGAAAAGTTGTTGAAAGAGTATTATGCACAATTTCCCAATTATAATGGCATTGTTAAATTTTTATTAGAGAATCCGATAGAAAAATTGTTGGATATCAGTTATTTAACAGTTGGTAAATACAATATTGAGAGAATCGGGCGTAATTTTATTTACTCTTAGAAGAATGTATGTTCACAAGACACAAGATGATAGCTTTACTTTTTATCATGTAGGTGTTCCCTTAAAACCGATGTTGGGAAAAATTACTCGAGATTTGGGGCAAATTTTCAAAAATCTTGAGGGAAGATCATTCAATTGTGAATACAAGTATGATGGACAACGCGCACAAATTCATATGGACGCTGATGGGAAAGTGTCAATATTTAGTCGTAATCTAGAGGTAATTTCCCTAATTCCTATCGAGAATATTAATAAAACATATAATTAAATTATTTATTTTTTTACTTGTTGGACAGAATATGACCGATAGATTTCCTGACATAGTTGAGATGGTTCCTCAATTTTGTATGAATAATGTTGAATCTTTTATTTTGGATTGTGAAGTCGTAGCTGTTGAATTGGATGGAAAAATACGAAATTTTCAAGCACTAACCAATCGATCGAGGAAGAATGTTGAGTTATCTTCCATCAGTATACCTATTCGTATTCTTGCCTTTGATTTGATGTATTTAAATGGCGAGGTAGGTTTGTTGGAAGGATTATTTTATTATTTACTATTTAATCTAATTCGTGTTTGAAGTCTCTATTGAAAAAACCATTAAGAGAAAGGCGAGATTTTCTGAGGACCAAATTCACGGAAATTCCAAATCGATTCACTTATGTTAATCATATTGAATCATCTGATCCTGAGGAGATTCATTCGTTTTTTAAAGAATCCATGGAATTTGGATGTGAAGGTATAATGGTTAAGGTGTTGGATGATCCACCAAAAAGCTTGAAAAGCAAGACACGAATGAATTTATTGTCTAGTTATGAACCAGGTTTGTCTAATAGTATATTATTTATCCAATGGAAGTGTAATTCCTTTCACTTGTTACTAATGATTATCTTTTTAATTTTTTCAATAGATAAAAGAATCGAAAGTTGGTTAAAAGTTAAAAAAGATTATGTTGATGGCATTGGTGACAGCCTGGATGTTGTGGTAAAAGATATTTCGTTTCATTTTTTTCGTTCATTGGGATAACGCGAAATTTCCTCAAAGTTTATCATAAAATTTATTTATGAAAGCCTATTGGTGCGTGGTATGGAAATGGTAGGAAAGCCGGATGGTGGAGTCCAATTTTATTTGCAATTTATAATCCTGATAGAGAAACATTTGAAAGTGTGTGTAAATGTATGTCAGGATTCAGTGATGATTTTTATAAGGAATTAAGGTTAAAGTACTCTGAAGAAAATGGTAATATATCAGAGTATAAAAAATCATATTTTGATGTGGATGATGGTCTTAGACCAGATGGTATGTAAATTATTATGTAACGCATTTATGAATTCATGATCTCTTTCCTAAACTCCTTGTAACTTGTCAGTTTGGTTTGAGCCAAGTGAGGTCTGGGAAATTAAAGGTAAAAAAATATTTATTTCTTAATTCTACGTAAATTTATTTTCAATTATCCGAATTTTCATTGTGGAATATCAGGTGCGGACATTACAATATCACCAGTTTACAAAGCAGCTATTGGCAAAGTAGATCAGAATAAAGGTCTTTCATTAAGATTCCCGAGATTTGTAAGAGTTAGGGAAGACAAGGGCATTGAAGAAGCCACTACTAGTGCACAATTAGCGGAATTATTTTATAATCAGGTGAACGAAAGAAAAGAAGAAATAATTGAAGAGGAAATTGATGAGGAAGATGCCATATGATTGTTAAGTGTAATTGGTTGAATTATTTATGGGGAGCTGCTTCCCTTCCACGATAAATTTCTCAATTATACAAAAAAAAATTGTGGATGCCTCATTCCATAATCAATATCTTTTAATATATCCATCGGTAAAACGCGAACCTTTAATTATATTTTATTGATTTAAATCAATTTAATTTGATTAAATTTTATTTTAATAAAACTTATTTAATATACTGTATAATTTAAAATATAGAACCTTTTTTAGTAATTAGTTAATACTTCAGTTTTGCAAAGGCTAGAAGTACTTAGAAAAGCTTGAAAATACCTATTTTGATAGTAGCCTATGATCGAAAAGTAAAGGTAAAGGAAATAATTAATTAAAGAAAAATTTTATAAACAAGTAATAGTGTGACAGTTAGAGTTAACTATATACCAAATGTCTGATGCTTATCCAAAATATATAGAAGAATTAAGTATAAAGTTAGTTGATTCAATCTAATTGGTCCTATAGCCTATATATCTTTGCTAGAAACTTTGCCAAAACATAATAATAAAATTATTAATATTCAAAATAATGATGACTGGTGTTTTGGATGATATGCTCTAAAAACTTTGCATTCAGTTAAGATTTATCTAGAAAGAAATTCATATCGAATATATGAAGGATTTGCGAAAGAACTTAATATGGATGACATTCCAGTTCCAATACCAGTCTCAATACCAGTTTATAAAAATTTCAAAGAAAATAATCCTGAAATCAGTTTATGTGTCTATAAATGATATAACCAAAATAAATGTCTAGACTTTCATTATATTTCAAAGAGAAGAGGAGATGCTTATAAGCAAATAAATCTTCTAGTAATTATAAAGGAAGATAGAAGCTATTATTGCATAATCAAAAATTTACATAAGCTGATATATAATTATAATAAGTATAAAGGATGAAAATATATCTGTCAATACTGCCTTCATATATATTCTAGTGAAAAAGTATTTGTAGAGTATAAATGCAAAGGCTTAAATAAAGCTCTCTAATGATTACAAATGTCAATAAAAAATAGGAGTGACAAAGCTTTCTAAAATCATAAATATATACAAACAAATTCATATCACATTTTTTGGGATCTAGAAAAGGTAACTCCAGAAGAAAAAATGAAGCTAACTAATACTGAAAGATTACAAAAGTACAAAATGTGTGAATATTACTACGTAATAGTTTGCATAAATAGTTTATTTAATTATGAAGTAGTAAGCTATAATCTATATAAGAGTCCTGATCAGTGTATAAAATCTAAGTTAAAATTTATGTGCACAAATTAATTAATTATTACTAAAATAAGAAAATCATAATATTTTCTTATGTAAAATTACCTTTTTTATACATAATTTATCTATTTTTAGTAATAATTTGTGCACATTTTATGTTGTGTAATATGTGCACACAAAAAATTAATGTGCACATGTGCACATTGTGCATATAGATTTTACACACTGGTCCTGATACTTTAGAAAAATTTGTTGAGAATATTGAAGAAGAATTTCTAAATATTCAGGCAGATTTATCTACACCTGCAGAAATAATAATAGCATCAGGAAATCTTAAAGTATACAATAAAATGACAGAATGCTGGATTTATAAGGGATCTTTCTTAATACCAGTACTAGAGATAATATAAAAACTCAAAGAAGCAAAGTATAATTTATTAGAAATCAAAGAATAGGAATCATATATGGAAAAGGAACATTTTAAAAAGAAAGAGACATAGAAAAGATATTAAAAAGCTTTAAATTCACTTAATCGAAAAATAAAAGATTATGATCATATTATAGAAAGTACAGAAATCCAGCTAATGTGTCTCAAAGATGATGATCTAGATCTATCTCACTATATTTCTACATCTGAAATGTTTAATAATTTTATATACAAAAGTAGCAGGCAAAACTTAAACTTATGACAAATATAAATAAGTATCTAATAGATGAGAGTAGCATTTGTAATGATATAATAATGATAATTTATTGATATGCTAAAGCAAATAATTCCAACTATAATTCTAGCAAGCCAAATTCTTATATTTTGTATAAGGATATGAATGCTTTATATTCAGATGCAATAATCCAATATATGCCTATAGAAATTTTAGGTAAAATAAATTTAGAGGAAGTATTAAATATTCAAAGCATCGCATCTAATACTAAAATTGGTTATATGCTTAAAATAAGTAATACCAGAAAATTAGCTTAGCTTATTGTCCGAAGCGTATGCGTAGGACACTTACACTTAGACTCCATATCAATGATAATTCTGTTTGTCCACACGTGTTTATTATCCAATGAAATTCAGAGATCAGGTGTATCCGTTAAAATAACAATAATAGCATTAAATTAATAATAATAACAAACCAAACCAATTATTTATTTTTTAATTTATTTTATTTTTAATTCACAATTATGCACTAACACAGTTGATATATTTAAAAAAAATTAAAAACAATTAATGAATTTACAATAAAACTGATCTAAGATTATTTTAACATGTATTTTACAATCTTTTTAATTAATTGTAAAAAATTATTTGTATAATAATATCGTATGCATTATCCTCGTGATTGTATATAATAATAAAATTGAATATAAACCTGTGAATTACCTTTAAGCAATCGATTGTTAAAATCGTCTTAAAAATCGTGTTTGATTTTGTTGATATTTATCGCATCTAAAAATCGTGAATTAAAAATGAATAATCAACTATTTCATGATATACTATGAAAACGAAAAGCCAGAGCTAATGAACCTTCTATCCATCATGATGTTCATCTTGAATGTGATAAAATGAATAAACGTGTGAAAAGAGCAGCTGAATCAGATGATTAGCGTAAAGAAAGATTAATAAAGGATTGTGAACGCAAACGTAAAAGAAAAAATCCTATGTTTTAAAAAGTATTAATGAACGTCTCAATCAACAACAGGAAGAAATTCAGATGCAATATACAGAAGAAGATACTCTTCCTGAATCAGATCGAAAACTCCAATATGACTTTCGGTCTAAGATTAATAGTCTCGCGAATCATCTTTGCTCTATATGTAAAGAACAATTCCCTTCTATCGATCTTGTATGTGAAGCATATCGTCACTGCTATGGAGATAAAAATCCAGTGAAAAAGTTTTTAGCTGTGAATAAAATGGATCCGGTGATGTACCAGATGTTTTATTAGGACTTACTGAGATAGAAGAAATGCTGATCGTGCAAATCTTTCCTATCGTTTCTGTCTATTGCCTTCATGGAGGTCAGTATGCGTACCGTGGTAATGTAATCAATTTTCCACAGGACGTGTTGGAGTTTGCATCGCGACTTCCTCGAAATTCTTCTTCAATTGATATTCTTGTTGTACGCTGTCAATCTGCAAATAGTCTACCTTTTAAGAATTTTAATGTTCGTCAGACTAAAGTTGTTCAAGCTCTTCGCTGGTTAAAAGAAAATAATCGGTATTATGCAGATATTGTCATTGATGAAGAAGTGTTGTGTACTTTACCTGAAAATAGTCCGATTGATGATCTGCTACCTCGTATCAAAGATACTGCTGATCACTTTAATGATGACAATAAAAATGATACCAATGACTTTATAAATAGTAACTTTGTGCTTCTCTTCCGTCTACTAATGAGGAACGTGTTATTGCTGACACGCTTGATCGAATGCAATCTGATGAAAGTCCTGTTATGTGGCCGAAGATTGATAACCATTCTGTTAACAAATTTCAAACTCCCGGGTATATTGCGTGCGCATTTCTCACTCTGTATCCAACTAGTAATGCTGATCTTCATTTAGAGCACATTAGAGATATTAAACCTGCTGAGTATTTTTCGCATCTGCTTAAGTATAAGGATGGAAGGTTCGCTCGTCATACTCGCTGGCATTACTTTGCTTTGAATTCGCAGATGTGATGGTATATGTCAAGCAGAGTTTGAATGGTAAACAATATACTGTTAAAGAAGTACGAAATATAGTTGAAACTGATGGTCGTATAGCTGACAAAATTGTACATTTTGGAGAAGGTTTGTGTGGATCGCGACAATTCTGGAGTAGAAGAAGATTTGAACTAGCAGACATGATTAAACAATTGGGTTCTCAGGGAATGGTGTTTTTTACTTTTAGTGCTGCTGACCTGCATTGGCCAGAACTATAAGGACTTATGTTACAAGGAGATTCTTCATTGACTGATCGAGAATTAAACACGCGTTGCAAGCAAAACTTAATAGATAATCCTCATCTTGCAACTTGGTTCTTTGAGAAATAGTTTAAATTGTTCATAGAAAAGGTGTTGATTCCTAAGTGAAATCTTGATGATTGGTGATACTGTTTTGAGTGGCAGCATCGGGGTAGCACACATGTGTATGGTATAAGTAGGAGGAAAGATGCGCCTAACATTGACTGGGAGAAAATGAAGGAACATGGTTAAGTATCTGGATTCATTATCTACCACGATCAATCCTGACCTTAATGCGTCAGTTCCAGATCAACATCTATGCTAGAAATGATATGAAGAGTTGCATGATGACCTACAAGATTATACTGAATTAGTTAATAAATTATAACATCATATATGATACAACGCATTATATTGTCTTCATGTAAATTGCTCAGGTCAACAATGTTGCAGATTTGGTTTTCCTAAAGAAATTGTGCAAAATATGTGCTTACGTGATGTCAATGGACATCCTGAGCTAATAACTGCAAGAAATGATCTATACGTAAATCCTCACGATCGGTTGCAGCTTTAAGGATGGCAGGCCAACGTCGATTTAAAACCAGTTCTAAGTATGAATACAGCCTTACAGTACATATCTAAGTACGCGACCAAATCGGAACAGCGTTCTGAGACTTTCTCAAATATATTGACAAGGATACTGAATAATAGTAATTCTGATGCTTCGTCTCTGTCAGTATTTCAAGTTCTATTACTCAATACTGTTGCGGAGTGAGATATTTTCACGCAAGAAATGTGTCATCTCCTTCTCAGCCTTCCCCTTTATCATTCAAGTCGTCAGTTTGTATCCTTGAACCTCAACAAACAAACTCTGCGTTGGCTTTGTGGATCTGGAAATGAAAACGATAGATTATTTTCATTAAATGCTAAAGTTGGCTTAACTGTGCAATCATTTTTGCAGAAGTATTGGGATCGACATGTTGAACTTGAGAACGTTACTCTTTTTCAACTTTACCTAAAATATAAATTTTGGAGAGGTCAGTGGAAACCATGCAAATGAGAAAACATTGTCAGAATTTGGCTACGCCTTTCACCTCAAATTAATGGTCCTCAATAGGATGAATTTTGTCACGTGAAGGTGCTTCTTCATGTTAGCCATTCTTCAAGAATTTACTGAAGATGGTGATGACCCCCCATGGTCAGATCTCTTTAATCAGCATCGTGCAATAATTGAATCAGAGCATACTGACTTGCTTGGTTCATCTGTGATTAACCTGGATGAAGAATCAGATAGTGATGAAGAAAGTGATACGGATTCAGAAGATCTTGGTAATAAAGATTAATTATATCCTGATTGGATGATTCTGTCAGAAATGACACCGAATATAACAATCGATATGTCTTCAAACTTGGGTTTACGTGATATCGATCGAAATTTTGACTGGTTTAATAATGTTAGATGTCATTATCCAGATCTTGATCTTTCTGCTACATCTGATTTTATAAAGGAAGCACATAATATAGGACTTGATAATGATGAACGTTTGAATACATGTGTTGTAGACTATCAAATGTTAAATCCTAAACAATTAACGATATTCCAACGAATTGAATCTCATTATGTTAATTTACTTACAAATCCTGGTCTACTTGAGCTGCTTGGAATCATCATAATGGGTATTGCTGGAATGGGCAAGTCATTTTTGATTAAAATGATTCGAAATCGACTTCGTGAAATTGTTATAAATTGTGATATTAATAATCGATCGCCAGTGCTTGTGCTTGCGCTAACTGATGTAGCTGCATTTAATATTCACAGCATAACAATCCATTCGGCTCTTTCGATTCTAGTTTCCAAAAATGATGATCTTGAATTGACCGGTGAGAGACTAAAAAAATTACAAAAGAATTTAGATGGGGTGAGATATTTCATTATAGATGAAAAGAGCATGGTCAGACATCGTATGCTTGCCTTAATTGACTTGCGACTACGACAGGCTTTCCCAGAGCAACAAAATCAAATATTTAGAGGTTATTCGGTGATTTTAGTTAGTGATTTTGGGCAACTTCCTCCTATTCTTGATGAACCTATGTATTCACAAAACCCTCGACGAGATTCATTATCATCTGATGGTATTTCTGTGTATAGACATTTTCGTGAGATCTATAAGCTTGACATTGTTTAACGAAAATTGGGAGATTTAGAAGATCAATGCAATTTCAGAGCCTTGCTGTTGCAGTTACGTGACAGTGAATCAACAATAGATAACTGGAAATTACTTGCAATACGATTTAATGATACATCGACTGTATCACCTGTAGAATAATCCAGTTTTTCAGATGCATCGTGCGTCTTACCTCAGAAAGCTGATGTTGTTAAGTACAACCATAATAAGCTTAAATCTTTGAAATGTCCTGTCGCTAGGATTGTTGCTATTCATACCAGTGGAAGTGAAGCTCATAAAGCTGATTCAGATGTAGCGAAGGGTCTTGAATCGCAGTTGTTATTGGCAAAAGATGCGAGGGTTATGCTTAGAGTTAACTTATGGACAGAAGCAGGGTTAGTCAATGGTTCAGTAGGAACGATCCTAGACATTGTCTTTGAAGAAGGTCAAGTTCCTTCTTCACTTCCTAATGCAGTACTTATAGAATTTGATGGTTATACTGATCCTGCTATCGTAACTGCAGAAGGAATTAAAGTCATTCCAATAATTTCCGTTAGACATACTTGGATGGAAAAAAATGGATCTTGTTCACGCTTACAGCTCCCTATTTGTCTTGCGTAAACAATCATAGTTCATAAAAGTCAGGGTTTGACTTTACGAAGGGCTGTAATAGATCTAGGAGAAAGAGAATATGCAGCTGGCCTTTCATTCGTAGCCATATCCCAGGTTTATGCTCTCGTAAACACCCTTTTTATACCATTTTCATTTGAAAGACTCCGTCGCGTTAGCACTTGTAAGAGGTTACAAGAGAGATTGGCAGAAGAGAGAAGGTTAATTTCTATGATTTCTCAAATGCTGGCCAATTGATAATTTTTTTTTCATTGGTGGGTAAAATATTTAATAAAATTAATTTGTACCAACTAAATTTTGTTATTTTTTTTGTATCACTTTATTGTTACATTTTTAATTTTACTGATTTTAATACGCTTCGGACGCTCTAACGGTTCCCGTTACCTAATATATAATAGACTGGAAAAACTTCTAATAGAGGTTATCAGAAAAATACAGAAAAATCATATGTAAACCAAAATTGCGGTAAATATAAATAATTATAAGAAATTCAAATCATAAAGTTGCAATAAGATATTTATAAAATATTACATTAGATATAGTAAATGATTTATTATAAAAGTTAAAAGATTAAAGAAATTACATTAGAAACTGTTATTTATAAAAAATTTATGCAAGATCTAATATTATTTCTGATGTTTTAAAATACTGAAAAATTTCCAAATTTTCTTTTGTTAAAGTGAAAAAAGAACCTTGAGAATCAAAAGAAAATGATTCAAAATAGTATAAAATTTCTTTAGCCAGAATATAAACAAATAATTTTCCACTTGCCTCACATGTATTTGTCCAAAGATTATCATAAACATTCAGATAAATATTAACTGAAATATATGATAAATAATCCAAAAAAGTTGCTTTTTTTACCCAAGCATATTGTTGGCCTTACTTTTCATACATTGAGATAATTTAAGCAATACAAAATTTATGGTTTGAATAAATGATCAAATATCCACCCGAAATTATAAAATGAAAATCAGAAACATTTGCATCAGTAATATTGTACACTTAAGAAAGAAAATAACTTAAATATTTATCTTTAAAATATAATTAAATTTAATAATACTAATAAAAAAATATTTACCATTAGTTCCAATAGCTGCAAGTTAGTTACGTCCTTTCCAATGTTTTTTTTATTAATTTCTACAATTTTCTTGAACATTTAAGTTACTTATTAATTCAATAATTAATTAATTAGCATTATTAAAATTAATTAAACCAGTTGTTTTAGTTGTTTTAGTTATTTTAGATTGTGTTTTTTTTTTTGAATGCTGTGTAAAGATATCATGATTTTTTTGAATATTAATTAAAGCTTTAGAATACAAAAATCCTTCAGGTGTAAACAATGAATCAAACCTTTCAAAATTCTTTTGAGAAACTGGTTTTTGACTAAGAATATAATACAAATCGGTAAAAGTTGCTAACAAAATATTTGTTTCATTTTTATTTACAAGTTCATTTATATTCGATTCATCATTTGATTCATTCAATATGAGCTGAGAAACTTCAAATGCAACAGTCCCAATATTTTCAATTTCTATCAGTGGTTCAATAGATTCTAAAATAAAAATTTAAATTAAATAATGAAAATAAGTAATAAATATAAATATTAAATTAATTTTTTATACCATTCAAATCTTGATTTTAATCGTCATCATCATTAACTATTTCTAAATTGATCTGATCATTTGGCAAATATTCATCATGACAAAATAAGCTGTTACATTAAAAGTGCAGTTTGATTGTCAATTTAGAGATATTCTGCAAATAATATTGCTTCACTATATCTAATTCGAATTGCTTTTTTAAAATCATTTTCAGATAGCCAAGTATGTAAACATTTAATAGTCTTATGAGAAAGAGATGTATTATCAATATTAAATATATAACCTAAATATACAAATTTGATAAATTTTTTATTAAATACATTTAACTAATATAATAAAATTCTTACCACCAGCTGATGTTCGATCTCTTGATATATTAATTAATCTAGCACATAAAATTTTATCTCGATATATTATACGTTTTTAAATTTTATAAAATTCATAGAAGTTAAATTCAGCTATTACTTGACGTGATATACCAAATACAGTATATATTTAAAGTTTCAATTCCATGTTCCCATAAAAATAAAGGATAGTTAGTATAGTATTCTCAATAAACAATAATAAGCATTACCAAAGATTCTGTCATATTAATGAAAATCTCAAAAATTTGCATAGATATTACTATATTACATATTATACCATTTTGATGAATGAACTATATCACAATGTTAAATGTAATCTTTCTATACTTTAAGAAAAAACATACACACATAACCATTCTAATTCTTGTTTTGTGATCAATTTTTCAATTAAAATATGTATCACATAATTCTCCTAATAATTAATAAATTAAGTATTATGATAAATAATTTCATTATTAAATTTAAAACAACTTATCAAAAACAAATAAGTAATAAAAAGTCCAATCATATCATAAGAAACATTTTCTATTTGAACTATTTGTAATAAATTATCTGAATAAAATATCTGATATGCAGCACCATCGTCTTGTTTGTCAACATTAAGAATATCACGTTTAATAAAGTATATTCATCTTAATATAAAGTAGATATAATTGATCATATTATGCAGTATCTATTTCTAATGAAAGAAGTCATGCTCTAGTAAACAATTGATTCTGTGCTGTTTTTTTAGCATGTTTTGGGTCTTGAATCTGAATTAATAGTCTTTCATATATAATTGGCATTTTAAAATATACATTGTAAAATAAATCATCAAGTGTAAAATATGTTGATAATGAATTCATAATTTACGTTTGAGCATTAAATTCTTATCTTATAACATCAGCACCCATACTAAGAAGATTCAAATTATTTTGGTGTGCAAAGTCTAATATAATACAAAGGATATTATTAATTTGCTCTACAGATTTGTCACTTTTTGTAGGCAAAATAGTAATTACCATTAGAGGTATTTTTTCCATTAGAATCTAATATAATAAATATTAGAATTATATAAACACTGAAAAATTAATTAACAAAGGTTTAAAAAATATCTTGAGAACGATAATCCAAACTTATGTTGCAATTATACATGAAGTTGAAATAGATTATTTCAGATATCTAAAATGATCGAAATGGTCAAAATTATTTTTTTTTGATACTTTTACTAGGCACATGTTGATGGTAAAGTTTAGCTGCATACCCTTCAACAGAATGATATGACTTACAATATATATTTACTACTATAATCCTCTTTGATATATTGCAATCCAATGTGAATTTGCGTTAAACCTAGGTGAATAGATGTTACTACCCAAGTAGACTACCAAACCACTAAACCTCATGATAGAATATTTTGGTATCCGTCATCATTCACATTTATCACAACTACTGATAAAAAGGTCAAGAATAACCTAAGATGATAGCCTATATCATAGTTGCCTCACCATACATCAAAATCTTCCCAAGAATCAAACTCAGGCCTTCAAACCCTAGTTGTGATATAGGCATCATGATGGTTAAAGACAGTGTAATATCAACCACCTATAACCTGTGACTATTGTTTAATCCAAGTTATATAATGCCTACTATTGATCTTATCCTTATATGTATTCTATGCAGACAATGTGGCTTTTGTCCATTACAGACCAACCCCTTGACATAGGTTCTAAACTCAATTGGTTCACTATGTTTCAAGTTACTTACCACTATTACCTGTTGTCAGGGTGGTATGTAGACAAAGCGACTTCACGTAACTTATGCTATAAGAGCTACCATCCTTCATGTAAACAACTATCAAATGGTCATCTTATTCTACAAATTTGTGATCTTTAATGTATATAGTTTGTACACATCCTATGAAATTCATTTCCAGAATTGAATAGGTAAATCCTATAGTAAATTAATACCATAATCTGCCTTGACTAGGGTTAAACTAGGATCTATTGCAGTGTAACTTATAATAGGATCTCAGTTGTTACCAACTAATATAAAGCTGTTAGTCCCTGATCAAAATCAATTTGTTTTTATGTTTTAACAATGCGGTACTGTCAGTACATTTTATTAATTTATACAAATATACAATAATAGTAAAATCAAAAACTAACAAACAAATGACCAACCACCTCAGTAACTATATTGAAAATCCATTTGAGTTGACTGAGTATCGCCATCCCCTCCAACAGATCTACTACACGCATGCATAATGATTACTGTCTTCCACAGGGGATGGAAATAAACCATGGTCAATACTACTTCGTTATCTTCTTTCTAAAGTAAATTTCTGAAAAACAAAAACAAAAATGTAACCCTTCAACTAATGACTCATATATTACTAAAGAATTAACTATGAAACCCAACCATCTACGTTAAAGAATTTACAAAAAAAAGCAACATAAGGGGACTCTACTAAGTTTCTAGCTAAATTGTCTAGTCAATTTCAGATTATAATGACCACCCAGCATAGGTGCGTTCATATCACTAAATTCCAATAGAGGTTCTTTGGACTATTACTTCTAATGCTAAGATGTCTGTCAATTCAGATTACAGCTGATCTTCAACATAAGATAAGATCCAAATCATACAGTTGGTCAAGTCTAAAAAATACTGCGTGAGATTCCGCAGTCTTCGACATCAGAGATTTACAAAAAAAAGTGTTGTTGTTTATGAAGGAATAGAGATGTTATCACGCAGATTTGTATATCCAAAGCAGGGTTGGCAAATGACCAGGTCTTTTGATAAACAGTTTAACCATCAGATTAACAAACTAGATCTTAATAGTCTATTGGTTAATTGGTCTATGTAGCGCAGCTTGCATTTTTATTGGCAAATGACCAAGATCATTTGAGGTCATTTGAGGTCATAGACCAATGAAAAGACCACAAATAAACTTCTAATTAATCAGGTCTTTTGGCTATTAAATAAAATTGATTATCACACAACATTCTTTTTCATTCTTTTTTTTAAAAGTTTTCTTTATTATATTCAGCTCTAATTTTATTTCAATTAATATTATTATAATTACAAATAATATTTTCACTCTTTTTTAAAAAAATTTTGTAAAAATGCTACCAATTAAAAAAAAAATATTAATAATCATAATAGTGGTAAAGAACTATACTATTGGCGATCCTATTTTGAAATTTTAAATGAATATAGAGAAAGCAATCTAACAAATAAACTTTGTATCTGTAAAGAATGTAAAAAAATAAAAGGAGATGATGCTTACAAAGTTACTAATACAAAAAAATGTTGTCAACAATATTTAAAGCAATGTATTTATGTTCAAACTTCTTTACCTATAGAAGAATATGATAATTACTTTCAGAAATTAAAGAGGATGAAAATTATGATAAAAATAGAAGAAATAATAATAAACATTTACAAACAGATGGTAAAAAAATTTTATATTTTATTTAATTTTATAATATTTTAATTTATAATATTAAAAATTTTTATTTATTTAGCTATTTCAATTTCTTTAAGATCTTTGGCAACTTTGTCATATGCATCATCTAAATTTTCAGAGTTTTCAAATTCAACAAATAATGATCAATATTCAACATCTATTTGGAAAGTTCCAAATACAACTCCTGAATTTCATGATCCTAAACCACATTCATCAAATATTACATTTTATATGCCACATTGATTATCAGAACAAGATATTAAACATTTTGAATCATTAACATTTCGAGCAATTGTTTCAGCAAGATTACCATTTACTTGAACCTAAAATGAAGAAATTAAAGAGCTAATAAAATTTATTAATCCTAGTATTACTTTACCATCTAGAAAAATGCTTAGCAATCAAATTTTAAAATCAGAAGCAAAAGAAGTTCAATCTCATATTAAAGATATTGCAAAAAATGATCCAGTTGGACTTACTATTGTATTCAATGGTTGGAAAAATGTAGTAAAACAATCTATATTAGGTGTTGTCATGATTACTTCATCTGGGCAAGTTTTAATTTAAGATGCAGATGATATAAGTAGTGAGAGAAACCATGAAATTGATGTACGTCCAAAAATGCAATCTTGGCTTGAAAAAATTAGCGATAAGAATATAAATATAATTTGTGTAGTAACAGATTCTGCTAGCTTATATGCTGCTGCTAGGTTTGTATTTATTTAAATAATTTATTGTAATTATTATAAAAAATTTATTATTTTTATTAATTTCTTTATTATATATAGAACAAAAATGAGAAATAAAAATCTTGATAAAGTTTTTTTACCATGTTTTGCTCATCAAATGAATTTATGTATAGGCGATATATTTAAAAAATCTGAAAGATACAAAACAGTTTCAATTTAAGCTATTGCAATTGTATCTTTTTTTAACTCATCAACATACTTTTTGGAAAAATTAAAACAAGAACAAATTGAGTTGAATAGTCATTTATATGCACTTCAAAGACTATGCGAAACTAGAATAGTCATTATTTTTGTATAGCAAGTATTTTAAAAACAGAAACTGCATTAAAGATTAGATAAAAATTAATTAATAATTTAAAAATTTTTATTTATAATTTTATTTATAATTTTATTTTTATTTTTTAGTTACTAATAACAAAAAATCAAAGACCGGCTTATTTCTTCTGAAATAACAAATATTGTAAATGATCAAAATTACTGGTTTGATATCAAATAACTTCATAATCTTTTTATTCCATTTTGCGATGCTCTTAATAAATTACAAAGAGATAATACACAGCTGCATGATATATTACATTATTTTGGCTATTTAGTCAAACTTTTTAAATATTATCATAATGAAACATTTGGTCAAAGAATGCATATACAATTAGAACGAAGATGAAAATCATAGGAACAACCTTTACTTTTAATATCATTTTGACTACATCCGGAATATCGTCTTAATAAGTTTAGTAAAAAATATGCTAATATTATATTTAATTTATCAGAATAGTTACAATATTATTTTGAATCATGGTTTTCTCAACTTGCGCAACATTTATTAAATGAGATAGAAGATTATGAATCAAAACAAAGGCCTTTTGATGATATAACTTATCAACAATTTAATGGTGATATATTAAAAATTAGCAATTTTGTTCAAGAAAAGATGGAAGTGAACTTGCAAAAGTTGCTTGTAGAATTTATAGAATTTGTGTAAATTCAGCTTCAGTTGAATGCCTATTTTCTAATATGAAACATTTACATTCAAAAAAGTCATAATCGTTTATCGGTAATTTTTTTTTATTTTTAATTTTAATTTAATAAATATAATTTACTAATAATATTTATTGAGAAAGCATAACAAAGTATTAGTTATGAGTCAATTACAAGCTGAACTTCAAAAGCAAAAAGTTCTTTGAAATATACAAAAACCAAAAAAACATCACAATTTGATTCTACTAATAAAACACCAATCTTAAATGACAAAATTGAAGCAGATACGAATGAATTTGAAGAATTTTAGGTATCAGATTATTCAGATGATGGAAATAGTAGCAATAATGAGTAGGAAGAAAATGATAAGGAAATGACGACGTTAGGTTGGAGTGCATGTATTAATTGTTGGATTGAAATGGTTAATGATGAATTATATGAGGATGAAATTAATATTGAAAATCAAAGTATAAATAAAAATATTTATCCAGCAGAAGATTTGAAAGCAAAATGGGTCTTATTTGACTTATTTACAACTGGCTTCAAAGCATTATCATTTGTTATGAATCTTGATTCAATTGAAATTTAATGTATATAATAATAATAAATTTTGATATTTCAAGTATACAATTAAATAATTCTTTTTATCTTTATGTTTTATTTTTTAATATTGATATAAATATACAGAATACTTTTTTTTTTATCTATTGCACTTGAAAAATGATATCATTTTTAGGTCATTTTATATCATTTGATGTCATTTTTAAACCTATCACTTTTATGTCTAAAATAAATTTCATTTTCTTACAAAATATATAAAAAAAGAAACGTTAATAATGTTTCTCACATCAATGCTGAAAAGAACTCACTATCAATGAACTTATGAGCTTTTTCTAAGGTTTTAAGAGTCTGACCCCCCTACAAAATATAAAAAAAGAAACATTAATAGCATTTCTCATGTCAATATCAAAAAGAATCCACCCTAATAGACTTACGAGTCTTTTCCAAGGTTTCAAGAGTCCGATTCCTACAAAATATAAAAAAATAAACATTAATAACGTTTCTTAAGTAAATACCGAAAAGAACCCACCCTAATGAACTTATGAGTCTTTCTTAAGGTTTCAAGAGTCCAACCCTACAAAATTTAAAAAAAAGAAATGTTAATGATGTTTCTCAAGTAAATGCTGAAAAAACCCATCCCAATGGACTTACAAGCCTTTTCCAAGGTTTTAAGAGTCTGACCTCTATAAAATTTTTTAAAAAAAAATGTTAATGACGTTTCTCAAGTAAATGCTGAAAAAAATCCACCACAATGGACTTACGAGCCTTTTCTAAAGTTTCAAGAGTCTGACCCCTATAAAATTTTTTAAAAAAAAAAACGTTAATGATGTTTTTCATATAAAAGCCAAAAAAATCCACTGCAATAGACTTACGAGCCTTTTCCAAGGTTTCAAGAGTCTGATCCTTATAAAATTTAAAAAAAAGAAACGTTAATGATATTTCTCAAGTAAATGCTGAAAAAACCCATCCCAATGGACTTACAAGCCTTTTCCAAGGTTTCAAGAATCCAACCTCTATAAAATATAAAAAAAAGAAATGTTAATAACATTTCTCAAGTAAATGCCAAAAAAAATACATCCCAATGGACTTATGAACCTTTTCCAAGGTTTCAAGAGTCTGATTCCTATAAAATATAAAAAAAAAGAAACATTAATAACATTTCTTAAGTAAATACCAAAAATAATCCACTCTAATGGATTTACAAGCCTTTTCTAAGGTTTCAAAAGTTCGATCCTTACAAAATATAAAAAAAAAAACATTAATTTGTTTCTTAAAAGTAAATTTTTTAAAAAAAACCCTTACTAAAAAGCATGACACTATAATTAAATAAAGTTTTTGCAAAAATGTAATTTTTTTTATCAGATTTTGATATTTTTTTATTTTATTAAGTAGTACAAGTAATTATATAATTAAATAAAAAATCCGATATCTAATTAATTTAAATCATGTGATTATGCAATAGACCTGAGTCATTTAATAAGATTTATTGAAAAATTATAAATAGACCAAATGACCTAAACTAGAGTTTGGATCTGAGTATCCATATTATCCATGGATATATATTCATAATATAAATTTAATATCTGTTATACATTTAAAAATTAAACCTGGATATGGATAATTTAAAAAAAATTGAAGGGATAATCCATATCCATGTTATTTATGAATATATAGATAATACGGATAATCCATATCCAAGTTATCCAAGGATATATGGATAATATGGATATTGATAAAATCGTCCCTAAAGGAACGATATATCATCATTCCAAATGATTTTTTATCGTTCTTCAGAACGATACATCATCATTTCTTTAGAATGATTATTTTTATCGTTCTTTTGGAATGATACATAATCGTTCCTTAGAACAATTATTTTTTCATCATTCTATCAGAACGATACATTATCGTTCCTTTAGAACGATTATTTTTATCATTCTTTTGGAATGATACATCATCATTCCTTTAGAACAATTATTTTTTATCGTTCTTTTGGAACGATATATCATTGTTTCTTTAGAACAATTATTTTTTTATCATTCTTTTGGAATGGTACATCATCGTTCCTTTAGAACAATTATTTTTTTCATCGTTCTATCGGAACAATACATCATCGTTCCTTTAGAACAATTTCTTTTATCGTTCTTTTGAAACGATACATAATTCTTCCTTTAGAACAATTATTTTTTCATCATTCTATCAGAATGATACATCATCGTTCTATCGGAATGATATTTTTCATCGTTCTTTTGTATCAATTCATTATCATTCCTTAAGAACGATATTTATTCATCATTCTTTTGGAATGATTCAATTATCGTTCCTTAAGAATGATATTTTTTCACCGTTCTTTTAGAATGATATTTTTTCATGATTATCCATGAATATAAGGATTATCCACATATTATCCATACAAAATTATTTATCCATAGATATTATCTGAAGTAGTAAAATGAGTATCTGTAATCCGTTATCTGTACGGATACACAGATTATGGATATACAGATTCAAACTCTAACCTAAACCAATAGACTCTATGGTAATTTTGATATATTGGTTTTCATATGACTAACACTGATCCAAAGTATGTTGATCGTGATCGTTGGTTGGGATACCCCTTGATGCCCACTTTTGTGAGCAAATAATTTTAAAAAAATATACCGAAGAGAGATGAAGAAAAAATATTTTAACAAAAAACAATATGGTTTAAACTTCAACGACAATTTTTATATGGATAGGGTTGGGAAAATAAAGAGAGAAAAATTTTTGAAAAGAGGGTTTTATTTGTTCGCAAGCTAAGCTGCAGCTGCCTTTGAACAGGTACTTTTTTAAAGTAAAAATCTTGGATAAAATCCAACAAGGGAAAAGAATTATTTTTTTGGTCAAAATCATTTTGACTATTGGAGGTGAAAAGTCAAAATGGTCGAAATGACACCATATTACATGATTTTTTATATATAGAAAAAATAAAAAAAACAAAAGATGTTCAATCTCAGTCAATATTGCTCCGATGCGTATGAAACAACTACTATTCAATTCCTCGCGACTAGACGAATTCAATGAGCTAACATTCATTGATTTTGGATTATCTAATCTCAAGATAATCACAATTGTATTATCGGTCGAAATTATAAATCAATAAATTCTACTTTAAATAAAGGAGTCTGGATTTTAAAATACAATTGCAAATATCTCGAGATGGGCTGATCCAAAATCAAAAAAAAACTCTTTCTCCCAAATGTCCAGTTTACTAAAAAAGATCGACAAAAAAATAAAGAATTATGCCAATTATTAAAGTGACTTTTTCTAAATAACAAATGAAAAATACTTGCCAATAAAATAAACAAAATATCCCAATTAACAACTCCAATACTTTAAGCTTTTCTTTAAAAATAACCGAAACAAACAAAAACAATATTCCCAAAAAAAAAAAAACTTTTACACCTTCAAATGAAAACACTATCGATCTAGAAATTGAAAATATTATTACAAACATTATATCGACAGACAACAAGGAACCTTTATTTGAACAAAAAACTGTCAACAATATTTCCTCTAATGAAGTGCCCTCAGAAATGGATATTGATACTACTTCTACCAACACTCCTCTTCATACTTCCTCTTCAAAATAAACTGCTAACAACTCTATGTATGCCCAACCTAAAAGTGATAACATATTTGAAGATACAGGTTTCGACTATATACTTCCTTCCATTAATAAAGAGAAACAAAAACAATTTTAGTTTGAAAAACTCAAACAGAATGAAGGATCACATAACCAAGAAAATCAAAGGGTTTCTTATAACATCATCACTGCTCCAATACATTTTTTCACAACAGACAACACGTCAGACATAAAGGTAAAACCATAGCTGAAAAATGCATATTCATTAATTTTCTATTCATATGATTCAATGGTTACCAAGGTTCCACCTACGTTTCCAAATTTAGAAAGTTTTCAGTCTATTTCCAATCAATAGAGGATATGTCATATGCTATTACAAAAGTACAAGAAATACAACATAATCCTATTTTTATAATTGCTGACCCTGCAGCAAAAAAGCTCAAACAAGATGCCAAAAAGGAAAGGATCCTTAAAGTATCAGACATCCCCTTATTTGTCAAATCCAATGTACTACAAAATTTTTTCTCCAGATATGAAGTGATCATCAGATTTTCAATGATCATCTGAAACCCTTGGCAAATCACTTTCATTATTTTCGAAAATGCTGACATCATCAAGCCTTTTTATAATAACCTTTGGTCCATTAAGTTTCTTGAAACTACGCTCAAAATAGAACTAACTGATCTTAATGTTATGCAAATCTCTTTAAAACAGCAATTTGAACTAAAACTAATTGGTTTTCCTTTCAATACTGACCAACAACAATTAGAAGATTTTCTTGCACATATCAAAGCTAGAACGTGTTTTATACTACGTGATCAACAATACAGACTTAGACCTTACGCATTTATAAATTTTACATTACTTGAAGACCTTAATGTTGCGGCGATGCAGTCTCAGAAATTTAAAGGAAAAACATTATACTGGATGGAACCTTTGACCAAACATTGTTATAACTGTGATGCTCCTGACTACGAATTTAAAGATTGTTCTAACTGCAAACCTTCAAATCCTTCAGACTGCTCTACAATCGTTTCAAATCAGATCCTTACCGTCCACCACATAACAATACTTATAATAATTTCAAGGGTGTTATGCCATATATCAATACTCTTAAAAACACTTCTCCTAAAGATGATATCAAACAACCTTCCGTAATTACTCCTAACCTTATTGATGCTCTGAAACTTATTCAGGAAAAACTAGACAATATTGAAAAGAAGCTACTCTCAATCAGCAATGAAATAGTTTCCATAAAAAATAATATAATAGAACACCAACAAAATGAAGATGATATAGAATTTAGACTTAATCGTCTCGAATGCATGCATAATATCAAATATGATGCTAAACATGCTACTGATTCAAATTACATCTTTTCTTTACATGACAAATACTTTATGATCGAAGATAGTACACATCTAACAACCCAAGAAAACCAAACACCTATCATTTCTAATGAATCATCTGTCCTCAATACGAATTCCTCAAAGAATTGGTGT
Organism: Funneliformis geosporum; assembly: GCA_946474995.1. NCBI lineage: Eukaryota > Fungi > Glomeromycota > Glomeromycetes > Glomerales > Glomeraceae > Funneliformis > Funneliformis geosporum. The sequence continues at coordinate 44,249 of CAMKVN010000045.1, forward strand.
TGTCAAATTATCTGTTAATGAAATTAAGAAAGAAATAAGAAATTTGATTGCCACTATCGGCTGATCATTCAAGCGAGCAATATTTCTCAATGAGTATACATCTCAAACAAAAAATTTTAATGGAACGTCTTCTACAATTCTTACTAATATTAATAATATAACAAACGCAAATTTTTCTCTATTATTAACAATCTCAATTTACTACACACAACGTCCAAAGCTGTATTTCCTTAAATAGACTTCAATAAATTGAACAATTTTTTATCAATTTCAACCTTGATATTTTAGGCCTAAATGAAACCCATCTTACATATTTGCAAGCTAAATCTCTCAATAATAACCTTCATGACAAGCCTTACAAATTTTTCTTTCACAACTCAAATCGTTTTCAAAATTGTCAAGGGGTTAGACTTCTAATTAGAAATAATCTTTGTTCATACCTTTTTAATCAAGGCTCTTTTTTCGACCGAATTTTAAATTTAGATTTTCAATTTAAGAACAAATTCAAATTACGTATTATTTAAGTCTATCTTCCTGCAAGTTATTATGACAAAAAATCTTTCAAACATAGACTACATATTCAAAACAATTTAATGGATCTTCTAGTTCATAGCTGAAAAAATAATTTTCATGTTATCCTTATGGGTGATTTTAATATTGACATTTCTAGAAATTACAAGGCTAAATACAAAAAGATTTTACAAAGTTTTCTACATAATATTATCAATCTTGACTTTCTTCATACTATCTCTCCTTTTACATCCTCCTTTCCCGCTACCTTCACATCAACTTCTAACTCATTTTCTTCTCATATTAATTATATTTTCATTTCGTCTTTTCTTGCACACAACCTTGTTTTTTTTGACATTTTAAATAACTTATCCTTTCTCTACTCATTTGATCATCTCCCTCTTCTCATATCACTATACAAAAACAATTTTTTCAATCAATCGTCCAACGTATATTCAAAACAACACAAAATTACCAAGCAAAATTTTCTTTTCAACAAAACTACTTTACTTCAATGGGATTTTTTCACTGACAAAATGGATCTCATTCTTCAAACTAATCCAAAGTACTGAAATTATACAGCTCATGATCTCAGTGAATCTCAAACTACTCTCAACGCTGCTTGGGATTTTTTCATTAATATAGTGATTACCTCTGCTAAAAAATATATACCCAAACAAACCACAACTTCACGTCACAATTCTCTATTCACTTTTTTCAACTCTTCAATCCACAAACACATTAAAAAACTATACAAACTTTATTACAAGATTAACAAATTCCTAATTTAATCATCTTTGCCACTTGCTTCTTTCCCTATCTCCTTCGATGAACATAAATCACTACTAATGATAGCTCCCAATACTTCATTTCTACAGCCTCAATTGATGGTCATTATTTAGCAAACCATCCTTTAAATTACTTAACTAAACTAAAATCTGACATCATCAAACCCATACAAGCCAAATAACAGATTATTTTTATATCTGAAAATAATGAAAGAATATAAGAATTTATAAAACAACGAAATGCCAACTTCAAAAATATGCCTATTAAAATAATCGATTCTTGTCTTAAAAGGAATAGAAAAATAATTATTCTCAATCAAATCATGATTTACGTAGACACACCAGAATAACATTTATAATTAATTCCTGATAAAATTAAAGTGCAAACTGCTTCTCATTTTCAAAACATTGCTGGATTAACAAATAGAGATGTATCAAATATTTATTCACATAACTTCAATCCAAACTGGAACAATTGGGAATGTCACTATGATCTAATAGAGATAATCGCCAATGATTGCTATGCTGGAATCATGAACATCTTCACTTATAATGATTGGTTAACAATATTGAAACATTTACCAGACAATAAAGCTTTTGGCCCTTCAAAAATCATGAATGAAATACTTAAGAAACTTTGGTCCTGAAATGAATTAGTTCTTATATACTATTATTTGTGCTTGCTTTACTAGTTCATTTACTCCTATACAATGGAATCTAGCATATGTGTATCCAATTCCAAAACCAAAACCTTGGAATTGTCAGCTAGATAATACATATCCAATTACCCTTCTAGATACAGTGAGAAAATTGTTCGTGAAGATTTTAATCAAAGACTGCAAGATATTTTTATAAAAAACAACATTCTTAAAGGCCTTAATTTTGCTAGTTGACCACATCAATCAACTATGGATCCCTTGCATATAGTTAATAATATTCTCGAATACCACTGACTAAATAACAAATTTGACAAATCCAATTATACTAATTTATATATTCTATTTCAAAATATATTCAAAGCATTTGATTGTGTCAACATTTATATGCTTAGAAAAGTGATGGAAAGATTAAAAAACCCTCCTAAGTTTACTAAAGTTATTACAAATCTTTTTTTAAATTGAAAAACTCAATTTTCATCGCATATGGCAATACAAACCCTTATAACGTCATAGTTGAAATTGATCAAGAAGAAGTCATCTCTCCTTTGCTGTAGGTTATTTATTATGACCCTCTTTTATCACGTATTCAAAAGTCGAACTACAAATATAAAATGTCAGTTTCATAGCAGCCAGGTATTACTAAAACTAATACATTTGAGATCACTGCATATATACCCAACTCCGCATACATGAATGATACAATATGGATCACAGATAGCTTGACCAATCTCACCACTATATTTGATATTGCTCAATCTTTTTTTGACCTGAATTCAATGAAAGTCAATCACAATAAATCTTTTATTTTTACATCTGAAGCAATTGAAGTAGATATCTCAATATTCAGTGAATTTCTTAACAAACTTATATCTTTTCCAACAAAGAAACCTTCTGAATCAACAAGATATCTGGGTGTTTAGATCTTTGCAAATTATAACAAATCTTATATTAAACAACAAATTCAAGATGAAATCGATAACTTTATTTTAAAACTCAAGTACAAATCTCTAACTAATAAGCAGCTCAAATATATCTTTAACATGGTTCTTATTCCTTGTGTTGAATATCAATAGCAATTAGTAGTATTCTCATCTAAAGAATGTTATGCTATATTTTTCAAAGTTAGAGTTTTTCTCAAACATAAATTGAAATTCCCCAAATCCACTTCCAATAGTATATTGAAAAACGGTTTTAACAATTTTGCTGCCAACATGATCCATTCAAAAATCCAACATTTTGCTATTATGATTAATGGAAATACTGCTTCATCTTTACTGGCAAAGACCACAGAAATCAGATTTAAACAATTGCAAGTTTTTTACTAGCTCTATGATAATCCCTTGATCTGTTGGCCTGCATAGCTAAATAACCTTTGACATGATAACTTTCTTGAAAATATCATTTCATACTACCTCCAATCTAATATATCCTTCACAAACACTAATCTAAATACTAAAATATTTTCAATCAAAGGGGGGGAAAACTCTTCTTCAGAAAATTATCCCCTGGAAAAAAAGTGGATCAGCTCTCTGCGACATAAATCAATTCTCTTTTTAGACCAATTAATATATAATGGTATCTTTCTGTCACAATTCAGAGATTAGCAATACAAGTTAATAACAATTACAACACAGTTAAAGGAAGCTATTCACAATGGTTCTCTCATTTGGAAAAAAATCATTTTATTAAATCCAGTACCGTCCAATAAAATCAAAGATCAATATATTATTATACCATTCACTCCTTCTAGTTTCAAAACTTTGTCTCCTTTAGATTCCAATAAAGTTTCTGATTGGATTGCTCTATGGACTCCTCCAAAATCCAACTTTTACAATTTTCCATATCCTGGACAAACAATATTTGGAAAGTCTTATAAATCTCCACTGTTTCCTAACAAAATCCTATTTCAACATTTTGTGCCTTCCAATTTAACTGCTGATTCAAGATCTCCTTCAAAAAACAGAACATTTTAACAACTTGTGATAGATATACCTTCAACAATGATCTCTAACAAAATCATCTTTCCATCGTCGCATAATGACTACTTTGTGAAAATTTAGTTGATATTGATCTTCCTCAAATTATTTAAACAAGTTATTTTACATCAGTTAACTCAGAGAAGCTTTACTTATTAAAAAGAAACATCAAATTAGTATAAAATCAAGCAACTCAAAGATATCTGGATATAAGATCAAATCTTGTACCCAACAATTTGTTACTTAGCAACTCTCTCCCATTTTGTACCATTGAATCTTTAATACCTTTTACCTTAATATGTACCTTTCTCAGTCAGTTTAAATTCAATTTGAAAGATGAGAGTTTACTCACCTACTACACTGATGGTTCACATAAATTCTTTCCTCATTTTACTTCTTCTAGTTCTTATTTAAGTTCTGCGTTTCTTCTTGTTCACAATAATTATAATATAGATTTCACTACTACTATTCCATCTTTTTGGACTAATTCCACTAATGCTGAGATTTTTGCTTTATTTTTAGTCTTGATAATCTGCTCTCCAAATTCTGAGATTAACGTTTGTATAGATAGTTTGATACTGATACATTTATATAACAAAATTCACAAACAAAACGCATTTATTATCCATCACTAATGTTCAAAATACCCTTTAACGTTTACTGGTCATTTATTTTCAAACTCATAGAGTAACAAATATTTTTTTAATATTAAAGAAAGTAGCTGCGCATTCTAATGATTCCAATAATCACAAAGTTGATTAACTTGTTAAGTCCTCATTAATATCATCACCTTTACCTTTAAACTTTAATCAAACTCCTTATTTCTCCTATATTTCAACATTTAATAATATACCTATCTTCACTACATTACATCCATTTCTCAAAGACTACACTAACACTCGACAATTTATTGATTTCTACTACCTAAAAAGAAATAGTAAATATAGTCAATTTCAAATCAATTGGTCATTAACTTTTGAATTTATCAAACTTAGCATTTCTACTGAAACCTCATTTAAAGAGTCTCATGCATATTGCAGAAGACTTAAATTCCTTTTTGAACAAATCCTACTATAGAATTCATGAAATCAACTCAACCTACTATTTATAACTCTACATGATTATGCTATTATTGCAACACTGATAAAGAATACTTTAATCACATATGGATTTGTCCTAAAGCGAAAAAAAAGATGAAACAAATTATTACTGTAGCTCTTAATGTTCTAAAAAATCAACTCTTCATACATACTTCATGAACAGTCTACCTTTCTGATATTAACTTATTGTTACTTCTATCATATCTTTTTTGGGCTTTAAAAGAGGATCCTTACAACATTTCTTTCATAAATTTCATCAAAGGCATAGTTCCTTCTGCTCTTCCTAAGTTACTCAACTCCTTTATCAACTCTTCTTCTCACACCTCTAAAATTCTTTTCCCATTTTATGATTACATTTTTGATCAATTGTATAAAGTTATCTGAAAATCTAAATGCGCAGCTACTATAGAAAAAGAATGATCACTTAACATTTCGAAATATAGCAAAAAATGAAATTATAATTCTTCTAACAATTTTACTATTAACAGTTTTTCAACCTCATTGTTATCTTTACTTGAATATAAATATGATCATACTTCCTTTATGACCAAATCATTTGTTCATGAACGAAAATAGTTCTTCTTCTTAACGCAATAATAACTATTTATCAAATGTTTTTCTCTTCTTTAGTTAGGTAATGATGGTAATTCTACTAGTGATTGTTACCAGAGCCTGTTAGTCTGATTGGAGTTAGTTTACTAATGATGATTATTAGGCAGCATTTTTTATTTTTCTACATTTGTACCCTTTTCGGGATTTTCATGTTTTAATTA
>CAMKVN010000046.1:0-49704 GCA_946474995.1 Funneliformis geosporum
GAAAATTTTTCAAAGTTAAAAATATTGAATATGAAACCAACTAAACCCTTAACTGCCCGCGAGCAAGTCCAAGTAGACCACTTTTTAACCCAATTTGGCTTTAAGCCCAAAGAGGATGAATAATTATGACTAAATACGAGCAACTAATTAACAAAATCTGAAAAATAAAAATCTCAAAAGAACTCAAAGACAATCCTTACCCTGATTATAATGTGGGTATTCTTAGTCAAACTGAATTAATGATAATAGCAGATGCCTTAGTAACATTTCAATTTTTAGAAATAATTTTTAAAGCCAAAAAAGAAAATCATGAAAAATCCTAAATGCTTTGCTTGCCAAAACCAAATAGAACTAGTTATCTGTTATTGTTCGAAGTTTCAACGACTCTATTTCTGTTGAACTTGTCGAAAGCATTTTTTACCAAAACAAAGAAAAATTAAGGGAGTTCTACCATTCTCTCCCTAAAAAAAGAAGAAGGTCTTTTATCATGGAGTAGCGTCTCTGCGAGGATTACTTTTAATGTTTGTTAGTCCTCGCTAAAACGCACTTATTTTAATAAGGGAGTGTTATTTGTCTTGGCTACTTGCTATTATAGCGTCAGCCAAGGAACGAGGGGGCAACCCCTCCACTTCCACCAAAACAAATATGCCAAAATCTAAAAAACTGCAAAAGCAAATCGAAAATAAATTAGAAAAATTAAGCCAGTTATTAGATTACCAAGAGGAAGCCCGAATCATTAACTCTAATGACCCCGACACCTGAGACTCGGATGCTCTTTATGATTTGGTAGAAAACTGTAAGGAAATCCTAACTCTTTTAGAAGACCAACTAATTAAAGGCAAATTGGATGAATTGGGTCAGCCTTTTTATGAAGATGGTTTATGCTCTTTGGTAGACAGTTATCAGTCGGAGGAAGCAGAAAATTTTTAATAATGAAGCAAGAATCTACTACCACTATTTATGACTGTTTAGGAATGGCTTTCTGAACTAAACGCCAATGCCTTAATTGTCAACAATTTTTTAGTCAAAGGGACTGAAAACAACAAAATTACCAACTTTTTTTAAAGAAGTTGGGGACATAAAATCCACCCTCTCTTTAAATTATGCGGTCTTAGTGAGAGTAATTGTCGAACTCCACCACCGCCACTGTCCACTGGCGGACAGTCTGAATTATCAGTCTGAAATAACTCGTCCTTCAAAATAATGACCCAAAAAAGAAAAATCCACCAATTAAAAGGAACTATTAAATATGCCTTTGAAGGAACTAGCAAAAGCAAAATTTATAAAAAGCAACCCTTTTACTGTTTAGAAATCCAACAGCAAACTTGGTTAGAAACTAAAAAAGAAAACATTTTTGTTTTTCCTAATTTAGTTAGTCCCTCAATTTGAAACACCCTCTGCACTGAAACTTTTAAAGATAAACTGTATTTTTTTTATTGCGAAAAAAGAACCCGCGGATGAAGACTGAAAGATTGGGAAGAAATAAATTAATTATATGGATAGCATACGTCCATAGTATATAAAAAATGATTAAAGCATTTAAAAATAAGTACAGTCAAACTATCTTCGAAACCGAAAAATTAAAAGATGTTCCTCAACAATTTCGCCATATTGCCAAAAGAGTTTGGCGGAAATTAGATATTCTTGATGCTGCTCCTAATCCAAAAATCTGTGAAGAAATATTAGGCAAAAAGAATTATAAACCTCTAAAAGGAAATCGAAAAGGTCAATATGCAATAAGAATTAATGATCAATACCGAATCTGTTTTAAATGAGGTCGAGATAACCATGCCTATGATGTCGAACTAAACAAACATTACTGAGATTAAAAAATAAATTTAATATAACCTACCTTATAATAATATTATGAAAGCCACCACCCTATCCCGAGCTATTCATCCCGGAGAAATCCTAAAAAAAGAATTATTAACTCCGCAAGGCATTAGTCAAGCCGAGTTAGCTCGGAGTATTAATGTCTCGGTACGCCGAGTTAATGACATTTGCCAAGGCAAAAGGGGTATTACTCCCGATACTGCTTTACGCTTAGCCCTTTATTTTAATTTAGGAAATGAAGGAGTAGAATTTTGAATGAATTTGCAACACAATTACGAAAAACGCTATTGAAGAAGCATTTTAGCTAGTCAAGAGAAAGCCATCAGGAAACAAATCCATTCTTTGCCTTGCTCGAAGTAATTCCTAATTAAAATTATGAATGCCTACCAGAAAAAATTACCACCCATTCATCCCGGAGAAATTTTATTAGAAGAATTTTTAAAACCAGCTCAAATTACCCAAAGCAAATTAGCTACTGATATTAAAGTATCTTTTCGGCGAATTAATGACATTTGCCAAGGCAAACGACCAATTACGGTTGATACCGCTGGTCGACTAGCCATTTATTTTGGCTTACCGGAATACTTTTGATTAGATCTCCAACAACGGTATGACTATCTAGGTTGAGAAGCCAACCAGAAAATTCTCCAACAAGAAATTAAACCTTTAAAATTAACTAATTCAGCAGGACTCCGCAGAGCGGTAAACTTTTTAAAATTTTACCAACCCAAAAAAAGAAAACATTTCCATTAATGCTAGTAAGTTAAAAAACCATGTTCGCAAAAAAAAAAAAAAAAAACACTACCAACTAAACACTAAGCAAGCCGGAGAAGCCTTGGAACTATTAACTAATTTAGAAAACAATAGCGTTAGCCTAGTTTTCTTAGATCCCCAATATGAACCAGTAAAAAAGGTTCTGTCGGTTAATTATCCACTTTATTCCCAAAGTGATTATCAAATATTAAGAATATTAGAGCAAATTGAGCGAATATTAAAACCAAGTGCCTTTTGTCTTTTATGAGTAAACAAAACTCTACTGTGCAATGACCGCATTCCCTTATGACTTTTAAAAACTCCTTCACTGAAAATAGTGGATTTTCTAGTTTGGCACAAAAAAAATACCCTAGGGCTAGGAAACTGATTGCGTTCTAATGCCGAATTCTGTTTCCTAATTCAGAAGTTCCCCCAAAGCGGTAAATTATTTAAAAACCGTTCTTTTGGGAATGTGTGAGAAGAAAATGTTTTGCCAACTAAAAAAAGAAAACATCCCCATCAAAAACCCCGAGAATTAATCAAAGCCTTAATTTCTGCTACCACTAATGAAGGTGATTTAATAATTGACCCTTGTGCTGGTTCTTTTGTAGTTTTGGAAGCCTGTCAAGAGTTAAGGAGAGAATTTTTGGGTTGCGATTTAACTTTTAAGGAGATGGAAGAATTTATTAATAAACCAACAAAATATTTATGCCGAAGAAAATTAATGCTAGTAAACCAAAAATAAAAAAACCAATTTGTTTCCAGTGCCAAGTAGCCCGAATTAAACTTGAAAAAATTTGAAATGGTCAACTTTACTGCCGAGCTTGTATTAAGTGAAATGAAGAAGCCGAGCAATCAGGAATAGCCGAGTGTTATCGCTATATTTCTACTTTCTGCCAAAATTGTGGTCAATGCAATTCTTGTCAGCAAAGAACTCAATTAAACCCCTACTCTACTGCCGATTTACTAATCGAAGTTATTAACCGAGCTGATTATGAAGCCCTTATCAATTGAGAAGATGATGGCTTTCAACACCGCATCCAAGAAATAATTTGAGAACTAAAAGAAAGTCAAGGTATGAGTCCAGCCGAAATTGAAAAGGCAGTCAACCAAGATATTTTTGAAACCAAATTTTCCCGAAGAAAAAAATATAGTCGCGGTGTTTAGTAAAAATAATAAAATTATTTATTATGGAAAGCAAAAAAAAGCCAAAGCATTCTCAGTCTATTTTTGACAAAGAATTTAATTTAGACCAAAAAACCAAGCAAGCTTTTGGGAAATTTATTAAAGCAGCGAGAAAGAAAAAGGAAGCCACTGGCGAACACAGTCAAATAATTATCTGTGGTTCGGAAGAGTTTGGGGAAAAAAAATAAATATTTATTGAATAGTTCTGATAAAAAATAATCAAAAACACTCTGATAACAGATATTATGGTAGTTAAAAAAACTAAACAATTTCCCTCTGTGCTTAAAGGAGAAGCTAAATTTAATTTAGATGAAAGAACCAAGCAATCTTTTGCTAAACTTATCCAAAGGAACAAAAAACATAAAACCGACCAAAGAAATTTTAGTCAAACTATTATTTGCGGAGCAAAGGAATTTTCTCAGACCCAAAAAAAAACAAAGAACCCCTAATATCAGACCACTTCCAATCCAATCAAAAATACTCTTTTTATACCCCCTAAACCACGCTCAACAGACCACTTCACCCAGCGAATTTTCTTTTTTGTTTTTTCTAACTTACCAAAACAGCATTAAGATGAATAATAACTTCAATAGCCTGATCATAGATTATTCCCCCCCAACCAAAAAATAAAAAACCCAAATTTAATCCAACCATTATTTTAAATGCTCAGCCAAAACTACACTCCGCAAGATATTAAACATGCTTATCAAATTGTCCAAGCGGACTTATTTAATGCTATAGTAAAAGCTCCCGAAGGAAGCAGTTTAAGATTAGGTAATTTAGGCAAGTTTACTAAAAAAGAACAGCGTTTAAAAAGTGCTCTGTTTAAAACCAAATCCGGAAACCAAAGCACTTTTGTTTATTACCGAATTAATTTTAAACCGTTTAGCAAACTTAAAACTGCCCTCAGTGAACAGATAATTAAACAGTATCGCTTAAAATAATATGGCTCAGTGAAACAAAAGATATCTGCTCTTAATAATGGCGGCTATCTGTGTAGCTCTTTATTTTTTTGGTTCCGAAAAAATTTTAGCCGACAGCAAGTTTTTAAGACCTTTCGGTTATCTCTGTTTAGGAAGCAGTGGAATGTTGCAATTGATAACTAACTAATTATTATGAAACTTGTTCACTAGTTCTTTATTACTTTTAGTTAACGCAGAAATAAAAATAATATGAATTTAATAAAACAATATTGAAAAAAAGAATATTTACTAATTATAGTGGCAGTGCTGTGCCTCTTAGTTTACTATTACCGCTCCTCATTAAATGCTCATAAGTTCACTGAATACCTCCCCCTTTTCGGTGGTCTGGCCTTCGGACTTAATACCCTTATCCAAATTGCCCACTAAATCTCATGCCTTTATTCGAAGAAACAATAAATAATCAACCCCCTAAACCCACTGCCGACAGTGGCTCAGAAAAGCAAACCCAATATAAACCTAATAGTTTAATTACCACCATCGGACAATTACTTCCGCTGGCTCCTTTTGTTTATGAACAGTTCACCGGACAAAAAGTTCCCGCCATGAGCGGAACCATCGCCGAAATCCAAAGCGGAATTCAAACTATTCTCCATAACCAACAACAATTAGCCCAGCGAATAGTGAATTTAGAAACTAACGCCTCGCAACAGTTAACCAATCTAACCCAACAATTTCAATCGCTCCGTTTAACCCATACCAAAGAAAGAAAAGAAATTGACTTTAATAACCCACCCCCTAAATTAGAAAATCAAGAATATTAACCCACCCCTATGCTCGGAATTAACTTAGACCCCTTAATCCAACAAATCAAAGAATTTAATCTTAATCAATTAAGAACCAACCAATTATTAACTACTCAGAACCAACTCTTAACTGAAATTAAAGAACTATTAATCAAAAAATAATATGCCTAATTTAGAAAACTTAAAAGAAAAACCTTTTACTAATTTTACTAAACCCCACGAAAGACTAATCAACGCCCGAAGAAATGAAGTCTTTTACCGCGATGATATCAAAAGCCTGTTTGGTTATTCCTTGGTCGGAATTGCCATCTCTTTGGCAGTGGCAGGAGTAGTCTATGTAGTTGGTAAAAAATTAACCGCTTAAACCGAAACAATATGCAAAACGAAAATCAAAATACTTGAAAAGCTTATGTGGACTGATGACCAACTTATCTGATCATGGGAGTAAGTTTAGCTTACTTTATTGACCACAGTGGCATTGTCCAAAAGTTATCCCACAAACTATTTACTAAAAAAGAAGCGGAGTAAATAATCTCCGCTGTTTTAATCCACCCACCATGAACTTAGAATTATCCACTTTCTCCTTATCCGAATTAGAACAATTATTAACCAACTTATTAAGCAAAAGTAGTTGTAATTGCCATTTCATTAATTCCTCCAAAACTAGAATCTTAATGTGAAAATCCGAAATAAATGGTCAGATTATTTACCATTTAAGAATCGGGATTCAAAAGTTTAGTTCCCAAGAGCAAACTGATCGGAATGGAGAAATTTATTGAAGATACTACCCTCCGGAAAGCAAAGAAACTATTCCTAATTCCGAATTAGACCCGGTGGCTAAGTTTAACCAACGCCAAGCCAAAACCGAACAAATTAATCATGCCAAATCAACTGTTAACTCCCCATCTAACTAAGACTGTCCAAGATTTAAGCACTAGTTTATCTGTTCTCCAACCCCTCCATGCCGATAACCAAACTACCCAACTAATTACTTACGCCTTAGTAGCGACAGCGGTGGTGGGAATATTTGTTTATCACTATATTAAAAATCAAGAAGCCCACTAAAACGGGCTCTTTTTAAAAAACCAACCATGGCAATCAAAGATTATTTACCTGATTTCAAAGGAGCCTTAACTGGCTTTTATGAAGAAAGTTTAAAAGGGACTATTGAAACTAAAACTAATGAATTTAAAGCCCTTTTAGAAAGCAATATTGCCTATGGACAGCAAACCCAGCGAATTTTAATCGCCATTGCCCTGGGCATTTTCTTTTTAGTGCTGATTGCTTACTTTTGAAACTAACCGACCTTTTTTAATTATCTTACCCATCTCTAAACCAAACTAAAAATCTTATGAATCAAGAATTAAATATGAGTTATCGCTTCAAGTATATCGCGATTGGTCTTATTACCTATGTAGTAGCCACCTATGCTTGAAAAATATACCAAACTAAAAATCAATAAAAAATTATGCTGAACCAATTATTAGAACACAAATGAACTGTAATCGCAGTAGTAGTAGCCGTTATAGTTGCTTACTACTTTTACCAAAAAAATTATGGTGAAAACTAAACTTCCCAAAAGCAAAAAAAAGGAAGTTAGTAAACTTCCTAAACTAACCCCTGCTGAAAAATATTGGGAAAAAGTCGACCAACAAACTCACTACTTAATTGCTGACTTACTTAATCAAATTTTACCCCTATCCAATTTAAGAGATAAAAAAAACTTAGACTTAGAAAAAGATACTGATTACCGCACTCTTTTTTTTGAATACGAAAATAATTATTCCGAAGAAGAGTTGCTCAGGAGTGAAACTCTAGCCGAAAGTATTGCCTATGAATATCTTTTGTTAGTAGTAAAGAGTTTGTTAGCAAAACTAAAAGATTTCAAATGCCATTTAGACTTTGAAGATTTATATTAAAAAATTATGCCCCAAATAGACAAACCTAAAAACAAAAAAAATTTACCGGCTAAGTCCAAGTCCAAAGCAGTTAAAAAGTCCAAACAAAATACTTTGGCTTATTATAATTGCCTGATAGACCAAGTGGCTAAACCAAGCAAGGCCAAACTAAAAATTGCCCAATTAGCCCATCACTGTAAATGTAAAAAAGGAGCAGTGGCCTTAGCTCAGCAAAAACATAAGCAACAGTTAATCCAAAACTTAGCCCAAAGTTATAAAAGTTTCGGCGAAAGTTTAGGCCATTACTTCCAAGCCGATATTGTGGGCTGTGCCCAAGAGTTGAAAAAGAAATAATGCAAAAAGAACCGCTCATCTTACTAACTGGTATCGGTCTAGTAGGCTATGTAGTTTTTCACGGCCACCGCCTAAACCAAGAGTGCTGACTGTGCCCTTATAAAGGAATGGCTTTCTTAGGCAGTTCGGTAGTTCTGGGAGCCTTTTTAGCGGTACAGGAAAATTAATTATGGCTGACTGTTGCGAATTACTAAAAACTGCCCTCTATGTAATTGCCGGAGCTTTTGGAGTGATTTTAGCCCTTTTGGCTATGTTTTTTGGCTATAATTTAAAACTGAGTGCTCGCACCGCTCAATTAGAGAAAAAAAATGGCAAAGAACAAAAGCAAATTGATGAACTCAAAAAAGAAATGGCAGAATTGAAAGCGTCAAAAAAATAATACCGAAATTTTCCCGCCCATGGATAACTGTCTCCTTTGCCAAAAGCGAAAAGCTTTCGCAAACTCTAATCTGTGCTTTATTTGTTCCTTTACTAAATTACCTTAAATATATGATTATCTACTTAATAATTCTGGCTCTAGCAGTCGGCTTGGTTTACTATTACCGCCCTAAACCAGAAAAAGAAATCTGATATGATGCCGCCGAAGAACTTTAATTTATGACTAAGCAAGCTTTACAAAAGGAACTTTTAGAAAAAGTAAAACCGGGGGCTAAACCCAGTGATATCAAACGAAGAAAGAGTGCCGGTGATATTCCTTCGGCTCCGCCTTTGCCTAATTTAGCCCAAGAAAATAAGCAACTAAAAGCTGAATTAGCTCAGTTAAAAGCCACTCCGCCCAATCTTTTCCTCTCTGGCTTACTAGACACCAAACAGCGAGAACTAGAAAAAGTGCGAAAAGAATCCGAAACCAAATCTAATACTATCCGCTTACTGCGGGAAAACTTAGAAAGAGATACCAAAGAGCAAGAAATCAGCGAATTAAAATCCCAGTTAAAAGCAACCAAACAGCAATTAGATAATTCTTTGGAAGCCCGCACTAAGGCTTTATCCGATTTTGCTAAGCAGTATGAAAAAACTAAGCAACTGGCTACTGAATTAGAGCAAACCATTAATCAAGCCTCCGCTGAACTAAACCAAGGCGACAGTGAAATCACCCACTTACGGACTAAACTATTCCAAGCCACCCAGCAAGCCAGTAGTTTACAGCGAGAATTAAATCTAAACCGAATTAATCGCCATAGTTCACCCAGCAATTCCGCTAGTCTGAATAATTACCAAACCAAACTAGACTATTTTCAATATGCTCTTTATGCTCTAATGGCAGTCTGATTTATGCTGGCCTTAAATGCTTCTTGAAATGCCAAACATTCCCTAAATACAAAAAACCAAAATGCTTAAAAACACTCTAATAATTGCCTTAGTAATAGTAATCATTTACCTTTATTACCAAAAGCAAAATAATCTAGCCAGTTTTACCAACTCTACCGGCAATTTTGCCGAAATAGAAGAAGTAAAAAAAGTAAATAAAATCTTTGCTGATTTTTGCCGCAATGAAATTGGCGGTAAAGATATCCAAGAAATTCGCACTAAATTAAATGGTCGCCAACTAACTGATATATTAGAAGAAAATGAAGATTACGAAACCGAAAAAGATGAACTAACCAGAAAAAAAGGGGAATTAGAAGCCGAAATCACTCTACTGACTAATTCTCGCAAGAATCAAATCCAAGAAAAAGAGCGAATAATTACTCGCCTGAAAGAAGAAAAAAGCGAGTTAGAAAAAAAATATAAAAAAAAAGCCCGCGATTTAGATACGGAACAGTTAGAAAATAATAAATTAACTGAAAAAATAACTAGTTTAGAAGAACAGATTAAGCAATTAAAAGCAGATACTCCCTTGCCGGATAACTGAGAAGCTAACCGCATAACTGAATTAGAAACTACTCTCCGCACCAAAGAAGGTCGGATTCAAGAATTAGAAAAAACCCTTCGCAAAACTAAGAAATAATTATGGATAACTTACTCTTAACTGCTCTAATTCTGGTCTTACTTTACTATTTCTTTTTTTACCAACCCACCTCCAAATTAAATGCTAACCAACCACTAAGCAAAGCCACCCAAACCGAACCCAGTGAACAAACGGAATTAGAAAACCAAATAGATACTCTAATTTCCCAAATTAGAGACTTACAGCAAATATGTTAAAAACCAAATTAGAATTATTAGTAAAAGAGTTCAGCACTCTAAAAGCAAAGATTACCACTAAACTGCACACCCAACAGCAAACTATTAGCGAAAGCAATCGAAAGTTAGAATTAGCCACTAAGGAAAATAGCGAAAATGAAAAACTGTTAGAGCAATTAGCCCAAGAGTTTAAAGCCTTAGCCGAACAATTAAATTAGATGGAAAGAGCAGCAATAATTAGCAGTTGAAATGAATTAAAAAACAAAATGCTAAAATGAAAACCCATGGCAGAAAATAAAACCCTCCTTAAAGATGCTCTGGAAACCCATTTAAATCAGGCTTCTTATTTTACCAGAGAGTTTTTTAGCCGAGATAGTTTACAAGAATTTGATGAGCGGAAAAAAAGTCTGAACCATGAATTGGAAACAACTATGGCGGAAAGCAGAAAAAAGCAGATTGCGAGTGAACTAACTAACTTAGAAAAACTCAATTGTAGCCAATCATATTTTAAAGACCAAAAATATCTAAATCAGAAAATAGTAGAGCAGTGTAAAGCACTATTAGAAAAGTTAGAAAATTAAAATGGAAAGAACAGAAATATGAGAAACTTGAAAAAGTTTAAAAGCAAAATTATCCGTTTGAAAAGATGGAAAAGTGGTAGTCTACAAACCTTTTGTTGCCCCTTGGCAAGAAGCCTATTCTTCTAAATACAGTCATAATTATAATGCCCCAGAAGTTCCCGAAACTACTCCACCGCCCATCTCTTGCTATGAAGAATATCAATTCTGCTTAGGACAAATCTTAAAAAGTTTAGGAGTTAATATCTCTTCTCCCTCCATTAGTTTAGAAGATATTGAATTCGCTATTCAAGAGTTTAAGAAAAGATACAGCACTGAAAACCATATTTTTTATGAGGAAATTGATTAAACATCTATCCAAAATTGAGTGAGAAAAATAAAAAAGAAATTTAAAAATATATGACTTATACCGCCGAAGAATTGGAAAGACAATTTCAGCAAGTTGCTGGCATTCGCAAAGGAAAAAAAGAATTTGAAAGAGATGGTGGCTACTGAGATGGAGGACGATGTAATTGAGGCGCTAGCCACAATCTAAAAGAAGATTGTAAAAGATTATCCGATGCTTTCAATAAGTTAGAAAGTTTTGGCAGAATTAGAGAAGAATTACAAGCCTGTACTAGTAAAAGTGAATATGATGCCAAAAAGACTAATTATATTAGAAAGTGTGATGAAGTTATTAATGGATTAGAAGTAAAAAACAACAGTACAGATTTTATATTTAATATCTGCATAATTTGAAGTGGAAAAGGAAATAAAGAAAATGTTGAATCAAAAGCAAAAACCACTCAAAAAAATTTGCAACAATTAAAAAAATCTCTAGAAAAAGAAGATTATAAATGAGTTCAAGAAATAAAAGAACTTAGTTTAGAGATAAACAAAATTAACCAAAGGATAGAAGAAAATAAACTTAAAGCTATAAAGGAAACCGACCCAATTAAAAAAGCAGTTCTGATTCAAGCAATTGAAGATGATGGCAATTTACTACAAAAGAAATACAAAAAAAAGAAAAGAACTTGGTAGTAAATTAATCTTTAATCCTGATAAACATGTTTCTAATTTAATAAATGCTATAAAAAAATCTATCAAAAGGTCTGAAAATAAAGTTAACGATAAAAAAAAGAATCCTACTGAACCTAATGCTCCTGATGCCGATGATGAAGATAATAATAATTCTGATGATGAAAGCATTTCTGATAGTGAAAACACTTCCGAAAACTGATTTCGGGATAACCAATCACTTATTATTATCACCGGTATTGGTTTGCTAACTATTCTCTATCTCTATTATTCCCAAGAAGAACCTAATTATTACGACTTTTAAATTATGACCAATCCCGAACAAATTAAACAAAAGTTAGGTGAAACTACCCAGCAACTAGAAAATTATTTAGAACCTTGGCAAAGAGGTGCTTTAATTTTAGCTTTACTCTATGCTCTATTTATTGCCATCTATTTACTCACTAAAAAAGAAACTCCGGAACCGAGAGAACTAACTGATAGCGAAAGAAAAAAAATAGAAAATTTAGCCGAAGAAAGAATTTTAAAAAGAGCGGAGTTTTTAAGAAAATTGCGAGAATAATATCTAATTACCTATGCGAATCCAAGGACTACTCAGCCCAGAAAGCGAAAAAGATAAACAACAACAGCAAATATTACTGATTTTGTTAATTATTGGAATAGGTTATTATTTTTTTGTTTATCTAAATAATAAAAGAGAAGTAGCCAAAGCTGAAATAAATAAATTATTTCGGACTAATCCCACTATTACTGTGACTGATTTAGATGCTAGTTTATGAAAGAATAAAGAAAACTGGGAAGAATATTTGGATAGTTGTTTAATCTCTTCACAGATTAATTTGTTTGTGAGGAGGATGAAAACTACAATTATAGATAAAAGTGTTAAAGAAGAAGCAAAACCGAAAAAGGCTAGAAAAGAAGCAATTAAAGGAATGGAGGAGTTTGCTGAAAACAGTTGAACGAAAGATGAATTAAATTCACTTGAACTCAAAAAAGAAATAGAAAGATTTACTAAGAAAATTAACAGAGCTTCTATTAATGATATTTCTTCTGTCAAAGATGAGGCTATTGAGTTTATCATTGGAATAAAAGTGAAAAGACAAGGACTTCATTGAAAAGCAAAACCTTATAACTGAGCCGATAGATGATTAATAAGGAACAGAATCAGTTTTGAATCTATCTGGGAAAAACTTAGTAAAATTTTTGAAGAAGAACCGAAATATTTTGATATCAGTGCTATTTATAAAATTAATTTTCCTCCTTTGCTTTGAAACGAATTAACCGAAGAACAAAAAAACTTAGCCAATAAAAAAGGTCATGGTAGACTGAAATTAAGAGATGAAGTCCAAAATTATAAGTTTAATGATTTAATTGCTGGATGAGAAGAGAAAGTAAAAGCAAATCCTATCCGAGGTGAGTTAGATATCAAAAACAATGAACTAGACAATAATGCCCTTTTCTATGGAGCACCGCGAACTGGAAAATCAGTGATGGCAGAGAAATTAGCCTATGAAGCTGATAAATATCCATTAGTAGTAATTCAGGGTTCAACATTAACTCCTAAAAAAACTGATGCGGATATTGGTGCTACTTTACTGCTAAAATTCATTTTTACCATCTCTGATATAACTCATAAGTTAGTAGACGACTTTGGTTTCGAAAGGGAAGCGGATGGCGAAGTACGTTATATTCTGTTTATTGACGAAGCCGACCAAATTTGCACTACGCAATCTTTACCTCCCAAAGATGCTTCTTCTCAACTAACTTTCCTCAAAGAGTGCATGGGTAGTGATGATAAGGAAGAAGAAAGCAAGAATCTTTGAATTGCAGCCACCAACAACTTAAATAGTATCGATACAGCCATTTACCAGTCGGGGAGGCTGAGCAATCCTTTATGTTTTAGTTGGACTTTGGGAGATTTCATGAAATATGCTGATGATGCTGGTATTAGTAGCAAGTTTCCTAACTACTGATTAGATGAAGTAGTTCTAAACGATGAAGATAATAAATGGGTGAATCGGTTTAACAAAATTATTTTTGATAAAGACTTTTTACCTTTCTGAGAAAAATTTATTGGTTATAATACTAACTGCGAATACGAACCGGAGAAGAATGATGAAGCAGAAGAAAAAGAAAACGATAAAAGCAAAAAAATAAAGATTAAGTGAGGTGAAATGTTCGAGTTTTTTTGAAGGTTGTATGACAGCAAACAATTAGAGAGTTTTAATGGAAAATTTTTTAATCCGCAAGAACCAAAGATTAAAGATGTAGTAGCCCAAGCAAGTGGACACATAAGCAAGACATTAGATATTCGCTTAAAAGATGTTTGAGATGGTATAGGAAAAGTAGAAAGTGAAATGAAATCAGCTAATAGCAATAATGCCAAGAATTTTAATGAAGCCGTTCAACAGATAACTACTCTCTTATCAGAAATAGGAGGCAAAATATAAAATTTATGAATCACCAACAAATTAAATTAATCGAAAATAAAATCCAACAAACCCAAAACCTACTAACTAACTGAACCAACCAAATTTCAACCTACCAATCGCAACTACAAAAATTAACCGACCAATTAAATTCAATCAAAACCAAATTAATTAATAATAAAACTAGCAAGAAATCAAAAAAAAATATGAATCAAAAATTAAAAATAGTCCCTCGGACTCTAAACAAAAATAAGAAATAACTATGCCAGAACCAATAACAATGGCAGTAGGATATGGAGTTTTCAAAATAGTATGCTGAACCGGTGCAGCTGTGTTTGCCACTTATAAAGCAAGTAAAGCCTACGGCAAATATTCTAAAAGACAAAAAGAACATTTAGCCTTAAAAGGTAAAAGTTTAGAAGATTTAAGAAAAACTAATGAAGCGTCAAGAGAAGCAGAGAAAAAAGCGAGGGAAGCATTAGAAGAACAAAATAGAAAAAATGAGGAAATTAAAAAAGAGTTAGAAAAAGCTAAAAACAAAGCTAATGACACTGACCTTTCAGAAGAAGAAAGAGCTGAATGAAGAAAAAAAGTAGTAGTATTAGAAGAAGAATTAGCTAATGGAAAAAATGCAAGCAAGACCATCATTGACCAAATAAAAGATATAGGTGAAAAAATAAATAGTAATAGCAAAGTCATTTCCGGCATAACTTCTAATTTGAATGAAAAACACTGGGTGTGAGAATTAGTTACTGTGGAAAATGTTGTAGTCTTAGGAGGAATTTATATGGCGTATAAGTTATTAAAGGATGATAAAAAATAATTATTTATTTTGCCTTTTTGAAAAAATAATAACTATTATAACCAAAAAAACTAACAAAAAACCACCACCGATTAGTCATGGAGTATAATTAAAAGGAGAGGAATTATTGTTTTTTTCTAAATCCTTTAATTTGCCTTTCAAATTTTTCAATTCGGTTTCTTCTTCCGGAGATTTATTTGGTTTTCGCTCTAATTTTTTGATAGTTCTTTTCAATTTCTCTCTCTCTATGTCATCCTTATTAGGAATATTACTCTTTTGTTCTCCGGCAAATTCTAAGCAGTATTCTTCAATGTAATTACTCATTTCTCGGAAATTTACTAATTCAAATTCATCTATCACTCCAAACTCCCCTACCACAGACTTTAATTCGCTAAAATAATTTCCATATCTCAAATTCAGTCAATTATCAAGGTAATCTTTTTTTTTGAGAAAAGTTTGGAAAGAAAAAATATTTAACTTTTTTTCTCTTAGTCATTTCTCAACTTTTTCACCGTATCACATTTGAAACTTTCTTGTGAATTCTTTATTACCATCTTCACCGCAATCTAAGCAATAAGGTTCATCGTTCTTCCCTTGCTTATTAAAACACCCATTCCAAGCAATATTTTTATGAAAACATAATTTACCTTTGTTTTGGTATTTTAATCTAATTCTCGCCGGAAATTTTTTTTCTAATTCGGTTAATTTTTGTGATAATTGCTTTAATTCTGAATTATAAGAACTATTTTCTAATTTAGTTTCTCAATTTTTAATTTCTCTTTCTATTTTTTTTATATCGGAATAGTCTTTGTACTCTAAACTACTTTCTGGGATTAGCAAACTGTTTATTTGCGATTGATAATCAATAATTTTTTCTTTAACTACTCTTTCTCAATAATTTTGTCAGTATACTTGGCACTTAGGTCTAAGGCAAGTTGAAGCAACTACTTCTCCACCACACTGAGTGCATATTCTTTTTGCCATAATCTTAAAAATAGAATACTAAACTCCTATTCTGTTTTTTTTTTTTTTTTTGCTAACCATAATAGATAATTTTATAAAAACCCCTACTTCACAGCCATTCTTTTGTAAAAAATAATAAATATAGTGCCTATGGTCGGAGGGATAGGAAATAGCAAATTAGTATAATTCTAAAAATCAATTGCTACCTAATTTGCTATATTTATGCTTAATTGCTTTGGTAGTGATTGTAAAATTAATAAACTAAATTTAATAAAAATTATTATGAAACCAACAACAAGAAATAAAATAGAAAGTACAGACGAAAATTGGAAAAAAATAGAAAATATAATCAAAGAAAAAAGTCAAGCTTATAAACTTATCGATTCTTGAGAAATAGAAGAAATTGAAACTTTTTCTATACAAAATAACACTAATGAGTTTTCTATATTTGTTACTAACAATGTAATTAGTGGTTGGTTTACATCTGCCGTTCTAAAAGATTTAAAAAGAAAATGTTACAACTTATGATTAATAGATCGTAAACTTAATGGAGAAGAGGAAATTTTTTCAGTTACGAAAATTTATTCTGATGAGAAAGAATCATTCGAGGGAGCTTTTTCATCAATAGAAAAAACTAATCAAAAGAAAGAGAAAATAATAAAAGGATTGGAAGACTTAGCTAAGCAAAGAAAAGAGTTGGTTGAATTACGAGAAAATAAGCAAAAATTAGAAGATCTGTCGAAAGAAGAGAAAGTAAAAGTTATTCAACTTGAACTTCAAGTCGCTAGATTATTAAAAGAATCAAAAAAAATTCGGAATATTCTTCTTATTGGTCGAACTGGTAATGGAAAATCAACACTCGGTAATGTTTTAATTAATAAAAATGAAAATTTTGAAGAGGTTTTTAAAGAAAGTAATTATGCTGCTAGTCAGACTAAAGAACTAGGCATTGAGGAATTTGAGTATGATGGGATAAAGTATCGAATAATCGACACTATTGGATTTGGAGACACTGAGTTAACAGAAAAGGAAGTATTAGATAAGATATCTGAGGTTGCTTATTCCATAAGCGATGGTTTAGACCAGGTTTTGTTTGTCACAAAAAGTCGCTTTACAGAAGAAGAAAAAAATGTATTCAACTTGTTGAAAAATGTCCTCTTCGATGAAACTATTGGCAAGTATACAACAATCGTTCGTACTAACTTTCCTGATTTTGATAAACCAGAAGAACGCCAAAATGATATTAAATCAATGAGCAAGGATAATAAAACTAGTGATGTGATAATAAATTCTTGTAATAATAAAATTATTCATGTGGATAACCATCCAAAAATCAAGGAAAATCGAGATAAATCAAGGAAAATCTTGCTAAGTCATTTAGCAAAATGTAAAGGGGTTTATTATCCAAATAATTTGAAAGACCTAGTATCTAGAATCAAATCTTATGAAGAAATAGAAAGAAAAAATAGGGAAGAGATAAAAAAATTAGAAGAGAGCAGAAACAAGTTGGAAAAAGAAAATAATGAAGAAAGAGAAAAATTAACTAGAAGAATAGAAGAATTAGAAAAAGAGAAAAAAGACGCTGAGGAAAATAGACGCCAAGAAACTCGGGAACACGTTGAAAATAGATGTTCGAAGTGAATTGATATAGGAGTGAGGACAGGGCAACTTGTCATGTCAATAGTTCAAGTTACACAATAATTAGAAAAAGAAAGGTAGATAGGGGGTAATGTCCCCTATCTAATAAATATTTAGTAGTAAACGATTTATTAGATATTTTTAAAAGCAATAGAGGAATTATATCAACCTTTAAAAAACACACTAAAAACTAGGATTTTTACTAAATATACTACTAAATTAGTTATTTTTTTACTCTCTGATTTCACTAATCCAATAAAGCACCTAATTACTTAATACTTTCTTTAAAACTAATAATATAAGATATAAGCAAAAACATATTCTTTTAATTAATTTAACTCCTTATGAATACTAATAATATCTTGTGACGAGTTGCTGATTTAGTATAAATAATCGTTTCCTAATTTTCCAACTTCTTACCTTACATTATGTATTAACCTTAGGAAATTTTTGTATATTATGATATAAAATTATTTTTTATTCTTAGGGAAGGAGTCTTTCTAATTTCATTAAGTTTTCTTTTTGCCTAACTCCTAATCTTTTTTTGGCTTGTAATTCTACTATTTTCTTTTTGATACTTTTTTTGTTTTCTAAACTTCCTCCGCTTCACAGATGATAAATTACTAAGGCATCTAATTGGTGTAAACTAATCCTTTCTTGCTTATATTTCCAACCTTTACCTCGCCCGGCTTCACAAGTTAGATTTTCCAATTGTTCCCGACCGGTGAATAATTTGTCTTTAAAAGGCTTTACTTGGTTGACTGCGATACTATCTATTTGTTTTACAAAGTCAAAAGTATATTTTATCCCAACGATGCCACCGATTAATTTTAGCAAAGTTAAGGTTCCGGGTATTCTTTTGTGGATATAATTAGTTGTCTCGTAAACAATAATTTCTGGTCGATATTTTTTTACTATACTAACAATAAATTCCAAATGTTCTTCTCAATTATTACTTTGATATTCTAAAAAACTAACTATTTCATTACTAATTAAGCATATTCCAGTAGTCCCTTTACCGGAAGGGTCAATAGTCATTGTTATATTTTTGCTATCCATGAATATTAAAGTTATTTTTGGAATAAAACAATTTAAAATTAAGTTTTTTTTATTAACTTTCAACTTAACCTTCGCAAAAATAACTGTTTCTAAAAAACCATTGCCTTCTCAATACTATTAAAAATATTAATTACCGCTGAATTATTAATTAAACAAAAGCAATTCAACCCTGAAATTTTGGCTAAGTTAGCAAAAGAAAAAGAGCAAAATTCACTTCTTTATCAGACCCTTAACCAAGAAGGACGAATCGATAAAGCCATCGAACAACAAAAAAATATTCAAAAATCCTCCCAAAATAAGGCTAATCCAACTGCCCCCAAAGAGCAAAACCAACCATTCCCTCTTAGAATATTTTTTGCTAGCCTCTTAGTGGTAGCAATCATAGGTTTTGGAATAATCTTCCTAATCTGAAAAAAGCGAAAAAGAGCAAAAAAATAATGGACCAATCCCAAAATCTAGTTAATAGTTGAATCCTAAATGAACTAGCCATTTTACAAAAAGATTACTTTTTTTTATTAGAAGGAAAAGAACTAAAACTACCTTAATGAAATTCCTGCCTTAACTTCCAACCGGTTCTCTAATTCTATTTCCGTTTTTGTTAATTCAATTTTAAGTTGACAAATATTTTCGACTTCTTCCTCGCTTAATTTCGTTTTCAAACTTCTTTTTGCTCTGTTTAATTCTTTTTCGAATGAAGCGAGAATATCCCCTAATAGAACAATTTGTTTTTGAGCCATCAAAAGCACTTCCATAAGCCCTTTTTGTTTTTCACTCAATTTTTTTTCATATTTATATTTTACAAATTTTTTTATATATAAGAAATTTTATATATTAAGTCGCTTCGCTGTTAATAATCTTTTATACATTTTAAAACTAAGCCAAACTATAAAAAAATACTCGCCAAGAACAAAAAAACCTAAAAATAGAATAAAAGCAAAAAGAGTTTTAAAAAATTAATATATTATTGCTAAAAAAAATTAAGACTTTTTATGAATCAAGAACGAGAAAAGGAAATTATTGAGCGATTCACCGAAAACCTCAACCAAAAAGAAAAAGTTAACGAAGTAGCGGTAATTGGAAGAGATAAAGAAATCAAACAGTTAATTTATATTTTGTCGCGGATGATGAAAAATAATCCTTTGCTGGTTGGCAAGCCCGGAGTCGGAAAGACCGCCATAGTAGAGGGTTTAGTTCAAAAAATTAAACAAGATCAGGTTCCTAATTACCTACAAGGAAAAACCATTTATCAACTTGATATGATTTCTCTAAGAGCCGGAACTAAATTTCAAGGAGAGTTAGAAACCCGATTAAAAGTAATTTTGAATTATATGGCTCGACCGGAAAATAATGCCATTCTCTTTATTGATGAAATTCATATGATTATGGGGGATGGAGGTGTACAGGGGGTTCTCAATGTTGCTAATTTGCTAAAACCAATGCTTTCGCGGAGCGAAATTCAGTGTATCGGAGCCACTACCCAAGAAGAATACCGTCAATATTTGGAAAAAGATGAAGCCTTAGCACGTCGTTTCAGCAATATTTTAGTCGACGAACCCAGTCCGGAGGACACCCTGGATATTTTACGGAACATTCGAAATTATTTTGAAATTTATTATGAATTAAAGGTCTATGATGAAGCTCTTTTGGCCGCAGTAAAGTTTTCACGGCGTTATTTGACCACTACTTATTTGCCGGATAAAGCCATTGATTTGTTGGATGAAACTTGTGGGAGAGTAAGAAGCGAAATGTGATATGAGCCTAAAATAATTGAGGAAACTCGACGAAAATTATGGGAAATAGAAATGTCTATGGCCGCAATTAGGAAAGAAGAAAATAATGAAGAAAAAATTTTTAATTTTCAGCAAGCGATAAAAAAATATGAAAAAAAATTAAGTGAATTATTAAAACAAGACCAGAAAGAAAGTAAAATTATTCAAGAGTTAAGTGTAGTTAAAAGAGAATTGACCCAAGCCGAAAAGGAATTGATTTTTTACAGAGAAAAAGAAATAAATCTTGAAAAGGCAGATGAACGAAGAAATTCTACTATCCCTATCCTAAAAAAAAGAATTGAAGAGTTAGAGGAAGAGGCTAATCAAAATGTATTAAGAAAATATTTTATCAACCACGAGGATATTGCTTGGACGATTGCCCGAAGATATAATTTGCCAGTGGGAAAAATTCTGGCTAGCGAGCAGAAAAAATTATTTTTTCTTTCCGCGATTCTTCAACAAAGAGTTAAAGGACAGGAAGAGGCTTTGCGAGGAATAAGCGATGCCATTTTTCGTTCCCGAGTCGGAATTCAAGACCCAAGCCGACCACTAGCTTCTTTCCTTTTTGTTGGACCAACCGGAGTGGGGAAAACCTTAGTGTCCTTGACAATTGCCGAACAACTTTTTGACCAAAAACAAAATCTAGTTCGCCTCGATATGACCGAATTTTCAGAGCCTCATTCGGTGAGCAAACTGATTGGTGCCCCACCGGGTTATATCGGTTTTGAAAATAAGCCAATTTTGGAAGTGGTTCGAGAAAAAATGAATAGCGTGATTCTTTTTGATGAAATAGAAAAGTGCCATCCGGAGGTGATTAACCTTCTTTTACAAATACTCGATAATGGTTTTATTAGTTTAGCAGATGGTCGGGAAGTTAATTTCCGGAATACTATTATCATTTTGACTACTAATTTAGGTTCAGAATTATACTTTGAAGAAAGGGACAAAAATGAGTTACAAGAAGGGTTAAATTATGAATTAAAAAAACATTTCCGTCCCGAATTTCTAAATCGTTTAGACGAAATAGTCTTTTTTAGTCCTTTAAGTGAGGAAATTGTTAGTGAGATTGTGGTTAAAGAACTAGAAATATTTATTCAACGGGTCGAACAAGAAAAAGGGGTTAAATTACAATATAATGAAAAAATAATAGAAAAAGTTTTTCGGGAAGCCTATTTTCCGGAATATGGTGCTCGACCGATTAAGCACTATATTGAAAAGCAAATTGGTACCTTAGTTGCACGAGGGATTGTTTCCCAATTCATTCATTTTAGTGGCAATTATCTTTTAGATTTAGAAAAAGAAACCAATGAAATTAAAATAACTAAACTTGCTTCGCTAGAAACCAAAAAAAATTTATTAAAAGAGAAACATGAATAGTAATTGCTTAATTATTAAACAAAAATTTTGTTTTTCAAAAAAGTTAAAAATTAAATAAATAAATGAAAAAAACCGAATTAGAAAATTTAGCCCAAAAGGTTCAATTAGAGATAAAAGAAAACGAATTACCCGACCATTTAGAAACTTTTAACCATCTGGAAAAAATGTTGAAAAAGTTTAAAAGGGCTAAAACAGGGTCAAACCCAAGTTCTCTAAAAAGAATAAATGTGGGTTATTTGACTTTAAAGGATTTGGAAAAGTTAACTAAAAAATATTCGAGTCCCCGAATTAGCAAAAAAGTTCTTAAAAACAATGCGGCAATTACCCCTGATGGTTTTATTCTATTTAAACTAAAAAAACAGTAATTTTATTTGCTGATTAAAGATTATATTTTTTTCAAAGTTTTTGTTTATCACAATTTGGCTTTATTAAACTTTTGATTGGTTCATAAGTTTTTCGATGTAAACTACAAATTCCATGGCGAAAAATAGCCCGAAGGTGAAATTGGTTAGGATAGCCTTTGTTGTCAAATCAACCATAGAGCGGATAATTCTTATGTAATTTCTGCATAATAGTATCTCGTGTCACCTTGGCGATAATGGAAGCAGCGGCAATATTAATAGATTTTCTATCTCCTCCCACAATGCTTATGGTCTTAATTTTATCTATTTTTATCTCTTCCTTTCCATCAACTAAGCATAAATTAGGTTTATTTTTTAGACCCAAAACAACTTCGACCATGGCCTCTTTGGTTGCTCCTAAGGGATTTTTCTCTTCTATTTCACGAGCACTTTTGGCAATTATATTATATTCTAAGGCCTCATGCCTGACTATTTGATAAGCTCTGTTTCTCTGGCTCGGACTAAGAATTTTAGAATCTTGAATCAAGGGATTTTGAAAACCAACCGGCAAAATAACCACCGCCACTATCACCGGTCCAGCCAAGGCTCCTCGTCCGGCTTCATCAACCCCCGCTATGACTGGATAATCCGGTCACATTTTTAATTCTAAGTCTAAACTTTTTCTTGCCATAAATTCTAATTTCTCTCCTCCGAAAAATTGTTTTTTTTGTGTTCGTTCAATTTTTCTTTAATTCTTTCTATTTCTTCTTCTTTATTACGACTTCAATCACGGGACAAAATACGAATTATTTTTCAACCTTTTTTTTCAAGGAGCATTTGTCTATAAATATCTCTTTCGATATCTTTTACTAATTCATTATATCCTTTTTCTTGATAAACCGCTAAATTTTTTTTTTGGAGATGATATACTTTTTTTTGTATTTTTGTAATATCCTCCAAAGCAAGTGGTTTAAAAAAACTTTCTAAGTAGAGTGAAAAAATTTTTTTGTTCTCTTGGTTGTTAATTAGAAAACTTAAACCAGAGGATAAAAATCTAGCAACCGATTTCGGGTCATTTTCGCTTAACAATTCAGTCAAATCCCAAGTTAACCGTTCACTGATGTAAAATCTTATTTTTCGATTGTAGAGAGGGTTTAAGTTTAATAACTTATCCTTCAACTTAGTTAGTCCTAATAATTTAGAACTTTTTGTGCTTTCTAACCCCATTTTGATTTAAGTAATTTTTAAGATATTTTACATAAAAATAATAGCATGAATGAAAATAAAGATAACTTACTCACTTCTTTAAAAAAAGAGACTCAGAAAAAGAATCAGAGAACTTAAAAAATGAAAAACAAAAACAAACCGAAAGTAAAAATGCTGAAAAAATTAAAAACTTGGAGAGTAAATTGACAAAACTTTATTATTGGTTGTTTGGAATATTTTTTGTTCTCTTGATAATTATTAGTGGAATGTTTTTCTATTTGCGAAGTTATTTTGGTGGTAAATAATACTTATTGTAAGGTTTAACCAAAATCAACTAATTTGGAATTCTTGAATAGGTTTAAAGGAATATTATATTTGTTTATCTGCTTAGTTGTATCCCATTGAATTTCACTGAAAATTGTCAAAAACACACTGATTTCGAACCAAAATTGCTATCCTATAATGGCAAGATTTAATTTTTTTTTGATTATGAAAATATTATAGTCCTAACCTTTTTATCACTTCTTCTTTTCCTAACAAGTAAATTACTTTTGGCAATTCTGGTCCTGATTTTTGTCCGGTTATTATTTTTCTCATTAGGAGAAATAAATTTTTAACAGGTTGGAGGGTTTGGCGAATATTTTCTTCTTTTCATTCCTTTAAGTTTGCTAACATTTTTTTCACTTCTTTTAATTGTTCTAATTGGGGCAAAGACAAGTTAAGTTCAATCTGCGACGACTCTTGTTCTTGGAAAAAGTATTTGCTTAAATCAATTAATTCTTGAAAGTAATTTAAGTGAGGACGAAATAATGAAGCGATTTTCCTTACTTGTCCTTTTTTTTCGGGTTCTAGATGGTATTTTTCTCCTAAAAATTTTCAAGAATATTCAGCAAAATCTTCCTCGCTTAATTTTTGAATATAGTAATTATTATATCAGTTAAGTTTTTCAATATTATAAACTGCTCCGCTAGCATGCAATCCTTGAAAATTGAACGCTTTGGTTGCCTCAGATAAGGAAAATATTTCTTGGATATTACCCGGATGTCAACCTAAAAAAAGTAAATAATTAACTATTGCTTGGGGTAAATAGCCTTTCTCTCGGAGTTGGCTAACTAATTGTCATTGGCTAGTTTCTTGGTCCCTTTTGGAAAGTTTTTTTTTCTTTTGATTAAGTATTATTGAGAGATGGGCGAAATGAGGTGGTTTTCATCCCAAACCCTCATATAAAACCAGTTGTTTAGCCGTATTAGGCAAATGTTCTTCACCTCGTAAAACATGGCTGATTTTCATGCAGTAGTCATCTACAACTACTGCCAAATTAAGCAAAGGCATACCACTTCCGCGACAGATAACAAAATCTTCAATATCTTGCCCGCCAAACATTACTCCACCCCTTACCAAATCTTTCAAGTGGTAATTTTTTTCTTGGGGGACACGGAAACGAATCACATACTCTTTTTGATTTCGGAGTAATAATTTAACCTCTTTTTCACCTAATTTTAAGCACTTTCGGGAATACTGATAATTGCTTCTTTCGTTTTTAGTTAAATATTCGGCTCTTTCTTTTTCTAATTCCCCTTTGGAACAAAAACAGTAGTAGGCTTTTTTTTCCGCCACTAATTTTTGGATATATTTTTGATAAATATCTAGCCTTTGGCTTTGACAATAGGGACCGAATTCTCCTTTTTGGAAAATTGATTCATTGGGTTTTAGACCAAGCCACAATAAGTCTTGATACTGCTTATCGATATATTCTATTTGATTTCTGGCAGTGTCGGTATCTTCAATTCGGAGAATAAATTGACCGTTATTTTGTTTCGAAAAAAGATAGTTAAAAAGGGCTGTTCGAACTCCACCGATATGTAAATCGCCGGTGGGACTAGGAGCGAAACGGGTTCGCACCTTTTCATTTTCTCTTTTCATGAACAATTAACGGACTTTCTTAGAAATCTTATTAATTTCTCGACTGATTGAAATGATAGCCAAAACCGCAAAGGATATGGGAATAAGATAACTTATATTAAACCAGACAGCATGGGATCCATATTTGGCTCGGTCTATCACTCTTCCTTTTTCAATAAAAACTCTTATCAACTCGCTACTGATTGCTAACACCCCAAATTTCTTTAAAGTTTCTTTACAATGCTCGTTCGATTCGGTAGCCTTAGTAATTATATAATCCCTTCGGCGGTCATCTATTCCTTCCGCTTTATTAATCGTATAACACATTTGGTTAAAAGGGGATTTAAGCAAGGAGGTAACTAAACCATCTAAACTAAACAATGCTCCTTGGAAAAGAATCACACAGATAACCAATACTCAATCTTCTTTATCTCATCCATTATCACTTATCAATTTAGTAATTGCCGGAGCTATCAAAAAGGCTCAAAACAAATAAGCAATTATATAAACAGAAATTAATCAAAAGAGGATTTTTCAATACTCAGTGAATTTATCATTTATTCTCTTAAAAGTCTTTTTATCAAGTTTTTTTATTTCTACTACTTTTTTTTTTTCTATTTTTTTGGCACCCATATTAAATAGGACAATTATATTTTAGCATTTTTTTAGACGGTTAGTTTTCAACGACCCTTGGCTCGGCGGGCAACAATTACTGAATAATTTTTTTTCATGCGGGCTAGAAAGCCATGTTTTCGCTTTCTTTTTTTATTCTTGGGTTGGTAAGTTCTTTTCATATCTAATAAAATTATTTTAATACATAATGTCATTGTGAAAACCTTATCGATTAAGAGAAGATCGGCAGTTTCGAAAAATAATCGTGGAAAAAGGACAAAAAAAAATTGACTCTAATTTCGCTATTTTTTTTAGTGCTAATAATTATAATAATTGTCGATTTGGTATTAGCATTCCCCAAAAATTAGTTAAACTAGCCACCGACCGTAATTTTTATAAGCGACAAGTGAAAGCAATGCTAATATCCCATTTAAAATCCAACTTTAAAAAAAAACCGAACAGTTGCCAAACCAGTGCGGAACATTCCCATTTTGATTTAGTTATCCTTATTCGAAATTCTTATCTCGAAAGCAACTTTCTGACTAATCAAGAAAGGCTATATAAGTTAATCTCTCTCATCTCCTTCAAAAAAACTAATAATATATATGACCAAAGGAAGAAAAATCCAACTATTTCAGATAATTAGAAATATTTTACGAATAATTTGTTTAATTACCTTTTTTCACTGAGTAATATTTACTAAGTACGCTAATTGTATTAATTACCATGAAAGTATTGGAGAAGAAAATATTGGTCAAGAAGACAAAAAAATAAAAAGGCACGATGAAAAAACTAACAAGTATAATAAAAATAAAGAATTAACCATTGCGGAAATTGAGGAGGACATATTAAAACAAATTGAAACCAAAACCGGCAAAAAAGATTTGCCTCGGAAGTGAGGAAAGGAAGAATTACCAAAATTAGTGGAATTGGATGGAGAAATAAAAGATTTAACCAATAAAACTAACCGGAGCAAAGCGGAAGAAAAAAACCTAAACCAAAAAAATGCTGATTATAAAAAAAACCTAGAAGAGGCCAAAAAAAACACAATCGAAAACATTCAAGTTCAATTAAAGAAAAATGAACTAACTACCACTGACCTTAACGATAACCGAGATTGAAAAGAAAGTTTAGGAAAAGACCCTTTGCGGTTTTTTTTTATTTCTCCTCTTGACAAAACTGCTAAATTAATAGGTTTACGAAAATCTCCTGATAACAGTTGGTTAATAGTAGGAGAAATTTTTTTTAAATTGATAGTGATAAAGTTAATTTATTATTTAGTTAGTTTTTGAGAAACTAGCGTGGCTCACGAAGGAATGGCAAAAATGCAAAATCCTTATCTCAGTGTAGAAGAAAAAGAAAAAATCCAAGAAGAAATTTCCCCTTTATTTAAATACATGTTCTTTAACGGTTTAATGATGTTTTTGTTTACTGCCGTGCTTCTTTTCGTTCATCCTTTTTCGATGGACAAAACTAGTGCTTGATATTGCGAACCGGCTAAGTGATACTATTGAGTATTACCAAGTCTTATCGCCAGTCTCCTTTCGATTGTTAGTGGAGAATTTATTCGGCAATGAAGAATATTAAGTTGACAAGAAATTAAAGGTTATTTGGCTAAAAGTTGAATAATGATTATAGTACTTAATTTACTTTTTCTAGTCTTAATTCCTTCCTTTTTTGGAAGAAATCAAGGGATTTATTGGTTTTGTTTTTGTAACGGAATGGCTGATTTTGCGGTTAATTTATTTAGTGTGTGGATTTTTGGAACGAAAGGAACAACTGGCAGGAAGCATAAATTAACTTAGGAAAGGAAAAAGTAAATGACAGTATAGTATCTTTCAAAAGTTTAAAAAAAACGAAACAAGTCTCTTAATTTTTGCTGATTTTTAGTAAAAAAAACAGGAACTGGTTGGAACTAATTTTAAATTCTTTTTGGACTAGCCTATTACTAACAATTGGGATTAGAAACTTGAATTATTAATTCCCTTTTCCCTTAAAATTAAATTATACTAATATAGATATGACACGAGCAAAGAATTCTCCTGTAACACACCGGCGTCGAAAAAAAGTTTTAAAACAAGCCAAAGGTTATTTTGGTTCCAAACATAAATTATTCAGAACGGCCAAAGAGCAAGTAATGAAATCTTTGGCTTATGCTTATCGGGACCGAAAACAACGAAAACGAGATTTTCGTCGATTGTGAATAACTCGCTTAAATAATGCTTGTCGGGAAAAAGGTCTTACCTATTCACGATTTATGTCGCTGGTTAAATTAGCCCAAATTAGATTAGACCGTAAACAGTTATCCGAAATGGCTATTGACCGACCGCAACATTTCGAGGCACTAATTAGTAAAGTTCAAAATCCTTGGTAAGAAAAAACAGTTTTTTAAATTTTTATTCTCTATAAATTAAGTTGAAAAATTTTATTACTATTTTTTTCTTTTTTATTGTTAGTTAGATAGTTTTCCGCTGGTTTGCTTGCTCCCGGGAAGAATATTTTTGTTAGCAATTTCTTCGGTTAATAATTAGACTTCTAGGGCAATAGTTAATTTTTCTTCCTCTTTTAACTGATTTTGGGTTAGTTCCTTTTATGTAGTTGGTTTTTAGTAAAAAAACAGAAAGGTAATTGTTAATTATTATATATAAAATAAGTTAATGATGATTGAGATACAAAAATAAGTTGAATAACTATCTAATTTCTAATAGTAGGATGCTATACTATTTAAGGTTAGAAAATAAATCAAAATAATATATGAGGACAGAAAATATAACGATAAAAAGGAATACTAAATAAGAATAACAAAAAAGCAATTAAGGAACTTGTTGGTATTCCATAAAAAATATGATATTTCCTTAATTGTCTAGGGCTAAACTAGTTAAATTAGCAAAAACACAAATAAAATAAAAGAAATATAAAAGTAAAAAAATATGGTAAATAATAATGGAATACCCATGGAGGTAAAAAAACCGGTAGAAACGGTATATGAAATAAAAAATGATTATGAAATTCCCTCTTTTGAGGAATTTATGAAAAATTATAGTAAGGATAAAGAAGTAGTTGATAGTTATGCGGACGAGTTTGAGAGTTATGAAGATGTACGAGTAAAAAGGACTTATTATGGTCCGGGATTTTGGAGTGAATTTTGGGATGATATTAAATGAGTTGTAAAACCCGTTGCTTCAGGGGCATTAGTTGCTGCTTCTGTGTTTCCTCCTACCGCTGCTATAGCTTTGCCGGCAACGGCTTTTGTAGCGGGAACAGGTTTGACAGTAGCAAGTGTAGCAAGTATAGGTCATACTGCCGATAGTAAGAAGTGGAAAAGTTTTGGAGAAGGTTTGATGGAAGTAGCAGTTAATGCTAAGGAGGCACACGATGTGATACACCCGAATTAAAAAATAGTGTTGTTTTTTTTATGAAGCAAAATTAAAAAACAAAAAAAAATTATCAAACGAAAGAAAACGCGAAAAGAAGTCTTTAAATTTCATTTTTTGGTTTCTTTTTCGCTAATCTTTTCG
Source organism: Funneliformis geosporum (assembly GCA_946474995.1). Lineage (NCBI taxonomy): Eukaryota > Fungi > Glomeromycota > Glomeromycetes > Glomerales > Glomeraceae > Funneliformis > Funneliformis geosporum. Next base: position 29,085 of record CAMKVN010000046.1, read on the forward strand.
TTAACCTTTTTCTTTTATGTGCTTATGAATATTTGTTTTATTTGTTCAGGAAAAGAGTATTTCCTTTATTGATATTATTCAATATTATCGTTATTAGTTCTTTTGTTATTTTGTTTGTGTGGTGCTTTTTTTTATGCTTTTTTGCGAATAGCGGGACCGGGAGTAAGGGTTTTAAGGATGGATAGGTGGCATAGGTAAGTGGTAAGCAAATTATTGCTAAAAAGACCGCCCAAAACCCCCACTGTTTTTTTACAGTTATTTACTAGTTAGTTCTTGTTCGAGGGCTTTTCACTGGTTTCTCCCCCTTAGGAAGGATTTTTTTAGTAATTAGAGAGATGATTAATTTCAATAGTGAGATTATTCAATTCTTCTTGGGTATTGGTTTCGGAACGTAATTGGTTTTTAGTAAAAAAACAGAAAGGTAATTGTTAATTATTATATTACTCTACCAATAATTAATGATAGTTTAATTCTAGTCTAAACCCTTATTATTTAAGGAGTTTTGATTTTAAAATTCTATCACTAATTTCTAATTGTAGTATAAATATATAATAAGATGATTGAGATACAAAAATAAGTTGAATAACTATCTAATTTCTAATAGTAGGATGCTATACTATTTAAGGTTAGAAAATAAATCAAAATAATATATGAGGACAGAAAATATAACGATAAAAAGGAATACTAAATAAGAATAACAAAAAAGCAATTAAGGAACTTGTTGGTATTCCATAAAAAATATGATATTTCCTTAATTGTCTAGGGCTAAACTAGTTAAATTAGCAAAGTAACAATTTTAAAAATAAAAAATGTAATCAATAATAAAAAAATTTAAAAAAATATGACAAAAGAAAATATAATACCGGTTGTAAATCAACAAAAATTAGTTGAGGAAGTAAGAGAATTAGAAGAAAATTCGTGATGAAAAGAATATCAAAATTCAATTAACAAATCAAACTTATCTCCCTCTGCCCGGAGCAAGATAATTAAAAAAAGTGGCAGTGATTTTGTAAGTGAAAGAGGCAAAGGAGGCTATGGACCAATGCCGTTTGTTGATGAAGCAACTGCTTTGATAGTTGCTAGAACTGATGATATAATGAATAGATTAGAGGGGAAGTATCCAAATATCGTGAAGATTTTTAAACATAATCCAAAAGGCACTGTGGAATGATTAAAAGCTGAGGGTGCTTTGGTGGGTTATAATGTAGTTTATAAATTTGAGATTAATTTTGAAGGCAGAAATGATAGTGAGCAAAGTGGAATTAAGGCTTGAAAAGAATATAAAAATAAGATTAAAAATTATGTAACAGATATTTGTAAAAAATGAAAGGATAAAGTGGGAAATTTTGAGTCACGATTAAGACCAGCGATAGAGGCTTTATCTGAACATATACATAACGAACATGAAAAAAGTCATTCTTATTGACCTGAAATTGGTGGAACGATTGAAGGAAGAATTGAGTTGGATACTGGTGGTGTCCATGAAGCAGATTGTTATTACATAGTATGAAATTGTAGGGGTTGAATGGAGATAAAGGATGAGAGACCCAGAAAATATGTTTACAGGGCTGAGTTTAGGGGTGAACCAGATATAAAAATATTACAACTGGATGGTGTTTTGTTAGGAGATTTAAACAGAAGAGTTCTTCGTTTATCACTTAGCGGAAAGGAAGAAGCACTTAAAAGTGCAAAAGCGATGATAGATGCAAAGCAAGGAATGCGTGATCCGAGTTTATTAACCTGAGAAGATTTTAAATAAATATTATGAATAAAAAACTAAATCTTGAAAATTGAAAGAAAAATGTAATCAAATCATTTTCTAATTACTCGGTTCTTGATCAACCATTTCCTGAATGAGAAAATTTTTTAACTCTTAATTACTGGAAAGATTGAAGAAATAAAATTCTTGATTTTCAAACCGAAAAGGAATTAGATTTTTACGATGAAAGACTTAGAGTAATTGCAAATGTTATTTGGAATTGAAAAAAAAAGGGGGAAAAAGAAGCAAGATATTTGTTTATGAACCAATATCGTTATTGGTATGATGAAAAACATGGAGCTATGGAAAGAATGAGTCCTAACGAAATTATTAAGCAAGAAGAATTAAGACTCCAAAATATCAGTTGAGAGGACTGGCAAAACGAGTATAAATTTTCTTCTAAATATTTCAAAATTAAGGAATTGTCTACCGAAGAAATGCTAGATGACCCTTGGTTTAGTAAACAAATTGACAATCTTTTTGGTCTAGAAAACAAAAAACCATTCAAAGAAGAGGAAAAACCAGTTGATGAAAATGATAGTGGCAACGATTATAAAGAACAAAATAAAGAACAAAATAAAGAACAAAATAAAGAACAAAATAAAGAACAAAATAATAGTTTTAACCTTAAAGGCCTTGCTATTATAGTTGTAAGTGGAGCAATAATAGGATTATTATCTTTAATTCTATCTTTAAATCTCAAAAAGAAACTTAAAAAAGGATAAAATCTATTTGATAAATAATTATAAACACAAAATAATAATATTTTAAACATTATGACAAAAGAAAATTTAATACCAAAAACCGAAACGGTTTATAAAATAAGAGATGAAAAAGAATACCGAGTTCCCTCTTTTGAGGAATTTATGAAAAATTATGAGAATGATGAAAACTTAGAAAATAGTTATAATTCAGAATTAGAAAGTTATGGCAATTTAGGAGAGGGGGAAGGATATGGACCTTGTTCTTACAGCACATACGAAATTGATGGTAGGAATATAAATAAGTGCGGAAGTTTAGATTGCAGTTATTATCGGCGAATAGTTGGTAATAGAGTGGCTGGAACTACTACCGCTGCTGCTGGCATTCTTTCGGGCGTTGGTTTTTGAACTGCTTTGGCCGCAGCTCCTTTCACTAGTGGTGCATCATTAGCAATAGCAACAGGCTTAAGTGCTGCTGCTTCAGTTAGTGCAGTAGGAGGAACCGCTTTAGGGGTCGCTGTAACAACCGAAGCCTTAAATGAAGTAGAGAGAGATTTAAGGCGAAAATGAGAAAGGAAACAAACTTTACAGAATGAATTAAATAAATTAGAAAGAGAGTTGAGGGAAGCGATTGAAAAAAAGGATAGATGTAAAAGAGATAGTGATTACAGAAGAGAACAAGAAAAAATAAGGGAATTAGAAAGTAAAATTGAAAACATTAAAAGGGATTTACGCGATTGTTAATTATTGATTTTGATAAGTTCTACAAAAAAAAGGGGGGGTTAAACCCCCCCCTCATAATTGAACTTAATCCTTTGAGTTTTTTACCCTCAATTTTCGTTTTTTAGGAATTGTAATTATAAAATAATATAATAATACTAATATGACACCAGAACAAAAAAGAAAAAATAAAGATTATATTTTAAAAAATTTAGATAAATACGTTATTGATAGTCGTCAAAATTTTTTTAATGACGAGGTTGAAAGGGATGAACTTGAATATTCTTACATTGACAAGGATGCTCTGCCGTATGGAGCCTTTGAAGAGATAAGAGACAAGATATATCGAAAGATTGTGGCGAACAAATATGACTGAGAAATAACTGATAACAATAGTGAAAGTTGACATATTTTTTCTACTCCGGTTTATCAGCACAAAACTACTAATATGACTTACCATAGTGCTGGTTTTACCTGAACACAAAATAACCACTTAAAATCGATACTAAAACAAAAAATCAAAAATAATATACCTACTGATAATCCCTCTCCTCGTCCCTGAGATAATGATAGTAATGTGGTTAATCGTCGACGACAAACTGCCATTGGAGAGATTGAAGACCAATTTGCTATTTCTAATATAACTATTGACGAAATTGAAAGTTTGGCTCGGAACTATGTATCAATTGAAAATGTGGGACGAGAGAGAAGAGTTTGACCTCTTTCGGAATGAAAATCTAAAATCAACCGCCTAAGCGAAAGTTCGGAAATAAGCGATTTTCAGTGTAGGATTCAAGGTTTCATTCATGCGGTAGTCACCCGCCGTAATGAAGGGGATTATGAAACAAAGGTTTCTTTCGGTTCTGACTGATATGATAATTGACAAAGGGATAACAATGATTACTTGCGTAGAATGAAAGAAGATAGCGATAACTTTTGACGTGATTTTGACCGTCGTTGCCGGGCAGATAGAAATAAAACTCAAAGGAATGAAAATTGAAGAGAAAAATATTTGCGAGAAAAGAAAGAGGAAGCGATTGACAAAATTGAAGAATATTTGATTAAAAAAAATATTTCAGAGGAGGAATTGAATAAAAAAATAAGGAAGAGTGATTGACGGCAAGAAATTAACAAATTTTCGGATTATTATACTGAAAGGATACTTAGAAAGCAGTTCTTTTTAGAAGATGAAATTGATAAATTAAGTCGCCGTTTTACTTGTGCCGGTTGCGGTCGAAACCGAGATGATATTTATTTCCCCCACGAGGAAGATGGTAAAAAATTTTGTATTGATTATCTTTGTTGGGAAAAATACCGCAAGAGCAATGGCAAGCCTGAGTTTCATTATAAATCCCAAGTAAAGGATAACACTAGAATAAGAGATTTAAAAAGTTTTTTAGAGGAAAGAATAGGAGAAACGGAATTCAGAACGAACATCCGATTTGGTCAAACGGAAAAGATGGTTGGAAAAAATCCACTTGCTTTGCTTTTAGAATGAATGCGAAGAGAAGGAATTACTGATATCTCTCTCGATAACAATAAATTAGTAATCAATTTTGGTAATCGAACAAAAACTCTCGATGATAGCAATTTAACTCCGGAACAAGTGCAGTTGAGAGAATTTTTAAAGAGCAATTCGTCAAAAAAAAGTTTGCGGAGGGATGAATTAGAGCAATTCACTAGTTTACCGAATGGTTCGAGAGATAATGAAGGGAATAACAAGGCTGGAATAATCGCCGCCCTATTGGTAGCCGGATTAATCTTTGCTGTGATAGTTGGATTTGTGGTCGGTCAAAGAAAAGAAAAAAATATTAAATAAACCTTGGTGCTGCTGAAAGTTTGGTTTTGAATTAAAAGATTTTACCGAAGGGTGCGGAGCATTTGAATTCCGGCTTCGGCAGTTCCGGGTGTTACGGATTCCCAAGTTTCTATTAATATCATTAATGATAAGATAAAATTATTAAAAGGGACTAGCAAAAACTCAATTAAGGTAGTTGCCTACCAAAAATATTTCGATTTTTTGGAGAGATTAGGTTTAAGAGAAGAATTTAGTGTTATTACTACCCAAGATGATTTGACTTTGCGTGGAGTTAGCATTCAACCCGTTTTAATAAATGATAATAATAGGAAAGTAGTTATTTTTTGCCATGGGGTTACGAATAATCGTTGGTCGCTGTTTTACACTATGCATCTGGCTTTACAAAGGGGTTATCGAGTAGTTTCTTATGATGCTCGCAATCATGGGCTTTCCGAAAATTTTTCGACTAGTTTAGGTCAGACCGAAGCCTGTGATTTACAAGACGTTATTGAGTGAGTAAAAAAAAAGTATCAACCGGAGAAAATTGGTCTTTATGGTTTTTCGATGGGAGCGGCTACTTGTCTTTTTTGGATAAGTTTTTTCGGCGGGGCTGGTAATTCCGAAGTAGTATTTGCTATTTGCGAGTCTCCTTACGATGATGCGGCAAGAGGGATTAAAGAGGCTTTGGGAAGCGGAATCAATTATTATTGAAAAGAGTTTTTTTTAAGCAAAATAATCACTGAAAAACTTCATTCTTCCCGGGAAAAACTAGAAAAAATAAATCCCTACTTGGCTTTGCCCCACCAATTACCGATTAAATTATTATTAGTTCATGGTTTACAAGATGTAGTTGTCAATTGGCGAGCTTCTTTTCGGCTTTGGTATCAATTAAAAAAGGATAAATTAAATAAAGATAAGATAAATCTCTATCTTTTTAAGCATGCTGACCATGGCGAACTTCCTTTCATTGGCGATTATGTTCCGAATAGTGTAAAGTGAAAAAATCGCAAGAGAAATTCTCGCTACACTTTTAGCGGACTTTTTTGTAATTATTTACAAAAAAATTTGTAGTGATTGGTCGGTAAAATAAATACGATTTATATAATTTATTTCCAAAAAAGTTATGGTTTTGTTAAGCATAAAAACAGCAGAAAACTCCAAACTGAAAAAAATATCTGTAATTTTAATTAATTCTCTGCTAAAAACAATTAGCGAAAAATTGAATGGATACCACTTTTTTTATAACCCAGGACAGATTAATTAAATTTTCTAATATTATAATTTATTTTGGTTTGGTACGGGATAAGGGACTCGAACCCTTAGAAACTAGATCCTAAATCTAGCATGTCTACCAATTCCATCAACCCCGCTTTTGTGCTTATTTTTTAAACTGTTTAAGTAATTTGACTGTTTCGGAACTCCGAGGACAAACCAAAATCTTTTCTATTACTAGTTTGTTCCAATTTCAGTGTTTTGCTTTAACCCCCTAGTATTTTTTCGGCGAAATCTATATCGACTAGTCTCAACAGAAAAAAATTACTTAATAATAAAAATTCCTAAGCACAATTCTTAATCCATTATAAAATCTATTCTGCGACACTATGACTGTTATAACTAAAAGAAATTCCGGTTGAACTTTTGTGATGAATTGAATCGCCTTTATGAATCGGTCAATGACAAGTATGACAAACTAACTATTATCTCCTTCATTTTTTTTTGTGCCTTTTCGTAATAAAAATATCTTAAAAATTATGGTGTCCTGTGGAGGGATCGAACCTCCGACTTTCTCCTTAAAAGGGAGACACTCTACCGCTGAGTTAACAGGACTTATTTTAATTTTTTATTTCAAAGCCTAAAATTCAAACAACTAGTAGAACCAAATTGAGAATAAAAACGCCAATTACACTCCTAATACAAAATATCCAACTGGGAAATCATTTATATTCTTTGTTAAGTAAATGCAAAGATATTACTAGCAAACTTATTATGTTAAATATATTAACAGCAAAAGTTAATTTCTTGTTATTCATATCTTTTTCTTGGCTGGGACGGCTGGGATTGAACCAACGATCTTCGGAGTCAAAGTCCGACGTATTACCACTTTACCACGTCCCAAAACTAATATTTATTATTTTATGTTTACTAATAATCGTATTTCTTACCGGTTAATTCATCCAAAGCCAAAAAGGCGGCTCGAATAACATTCAATTTATTTCGTGAACCAATTATTTTAGCACTGACATCTTTAATTCCTAGATATTTAAAAATTTTACTAAGTACTTCGCCGGCTTTGATGCCACTGCCTGGGGGAGTAGGTTTTAATATTAATTTAGTAGCATTATACTTAATTTCTATATCGCGAGGGATAGTGCGAGGTTGGTTAGGAAAATAGGCGATTAACTTTTTTTGGGCTTTTTGAAAAGATTTTCGAAAAGCGGTCATTGTTTCTTTGCCTCCTTCGTGAGCATACGAAATAGATTTTTTATCTATGTCCTTTATTAAGACTAAACTAGCCGAACTAAACTGACGACCACCTTTGGTTACTTTCACCGGTCGGTAAGTCTTTAATATTTCCCTTTCAAAACTAAAACGTGGTAATCTTCTATCATTTTTTACTCACTTTTTTGGTTCTTTGGTAGTGGAATAATTTGTTTTTCTTTCCGCCCCTAATTTAATTCTTTCGGGGTTATTTTTATCCGTCGTAGGGACTTGATTACTTGTTTCTATTTTTTCCATTAAAAATTAATTCCTAGTTCTCGCATTGTCTGACAGAACACTGCTATTTTGCCGTGATAAGGACGACCATTACGGTCAAAAACTATTTTTTCTTTGCCTTCTTTTTTTAATTTCTCGGCAAACATTTGTCCCAGTTTCTTAGCATAGTCTTTATTTTTTCGCGAGTAATTTTCATTTTTTTCGATAAAATCAACCGTAGAAGAAGAAAGCAAAGTATTACCTATTGTGTCATCTATTGCTTGCACTCGCAAATAGCGATTAGATTCACTCAAAACTACTCGTGGTCTTTCTGAGGTACCCTTAATCAACTTACTTCTTTCCTTTCTTGTTTGTTGACGAACTTTTTTATCGGGTTTTTTTGACATATATTATTATTTTATTAATTCAGAACATTTTATGGTGGAATATCTCCTCATCTTATTTCTAAAAGCCTTAAAATATTAATATCCTAACTAAGTTTTATATGAAGCAGAAAAAATATCATTTAAAAATCGCCATTTATGGGTATGATGTGGCAACTACCGAATTAGCCACCCACATGGTTATTAAAAAGATTTCCCAACTTAAATTAAATTTTGGTCTAGTTTCACTACCAACCAAGGAAAAAAAAATCACGGTTTTAGTTTCTCCTCATAAACACAAGAAAGCACAAAAAAAAATCGAGCAGGAAACTCACAAAAAGGCAATTTTCATTGCCGATATTTCCTCCACCGATTTAGAAGTTTTAAAAAGTTTAAAAACTCCTAATACTGCTTATCTCGAATTTAAACCTTTTTTTTAATTTTTTGATTTTTCTCAGTAGGTATGGAATAATTTAACTGGGATATAATAGGACTTATTTCCAATTCGGAACTTTTGTCGATTAGTGGCAAAGGTTCTTTTAGTGACTCGCCTTGCTTGTCCTGAACGTGAACGATTATTTCCAACTAATGGTTTACTTTTTTTACTTAACAATTTTTTTATTTCTTTTTCTTTCATATGCAATTTTTAGAATTTATAGGGAAAAGTTTTTGATATCTGCTTCTATTTTTTACTTTCGCCTCTATTATATTATTTTTTATTTATTTCCGAAAATTCCGAGGGAATAAATTGCGACTAGAAAAGTTGCTTCAAAAAAAAGAGGAGAAAAAACTAAGCGAGAAAGAAAGGAGTTTAAACTTAGCTAATAGTAAATTAGTTGCCAGCATTGAAAAACTTAAATCGTTGGAAAGGAAATTAGAGCAAGAAGAAAAAAGGATAAACAGCCGTGCCGACCAATTACTCCGGAAGGAAGAATTATTTATTCAGCAACTTTCATTAGTTTCGCAAAAAGAAAAAAAAGTTCATTCCGAAATGGAAAAAATGGAGAAGATGGAAGAGAGATTAATAAATGAATTAGGAAAGATAATTCCCATGAATAGCGAGGAGGCTAAAAAAAATCTTTTCGCTCTGTTGCGGGAAAAAGTAGACCAAGACTTAGAAAAATACAAGGAACAAAAGTTTAGAAAGATAACCGAAGAAGTTAAAGAAGAAGGAAATAAATTAATTTGTTCAGCTTTGGAAAATTGCAGTTCTGAGTTAGTTTTCCCCCGCACCACTAACACCTTACAAGTAGAAAATCGACAAATTATTAGTAAAATAATTGGCCGAGAGGGAAGAAATATTAATGCTTTTCGGAGAATTACCGGAACAGAAGTGATTATTGATAAAGAAAGTGATGACTTAACTATTCAGATTTCTTCTTTTAATTCTTTGCGGCGCGAAATAGCCTATCAAACTTTAATTTCCCTAATCAAAGAGAAAAAATTTTCTCCGGAACAAATCGAAAAAACCTACCACCAAATGAGTTCAAGAATCGATGAACTTATTACTGAAAACGGCAAAAAAGCACTAAGGGAGTTAGAAATTACCGGAGTTCACCCCGAATTAATTAAGCATTTGGGCAAACTAAAATACCGCACTAGTTATGGGCAAAATGTTTTACAACATTGTTTAGAAGTAGCCAAACTAACTGGAAATATTGCTGCTGAATTAGGCTTAGATGTTATTTTAGCCCGACGGGTTGGTCTTTTTCATGATATCGGAAAATCAATTGAAGACAATGGGGGTTATTCCCATGTAATAAATGGGGTTAATTTGGCTAAAAAATACAAAGAACCGGGAGCCGTTATTAATGCAATCGCTTCTCATCACCATGACTTTCCGGCGGACAATTTTTATTCCTTAATTATTTTAGCAACTGATAGACTATCCGCTGCCCGACCTGGCGCTCGTGGTTATCAGTTAGAGGCTTACATTGAAAGAATGGGCGAATTGGAAAAAATTGCTAGCCAATTCCCGGGCATTAAAAAAAGTTATGCCTTTCAAGCCGGACGGGAATTTTGAGTAATTGCCGATGCTGAAAAACTTAACGATTATCAAACTTGGGAAATTTCGCGAAAAATCAAGGAGAGAATTAAGGAGAGTGTGGTTATTCCGGGTGAAGTAACCATTTACGTTGTTCGAGAAAAAAAATTCATTCAGAAACTAAATGATGGAAAAATTCGAGAAAATACTTATCCCGAATTGATTGGGCAAACTATTTCAAGAGAAAGCAGGCAGATTTCCGGACAAAAATTAAACCAGAGAAAGAAGAAAAAGGTCAAGAAAAAAACCAAGGGGTAGAAAACTATGCCACCAAAAAAAATACTGAAAAATTTAATCAAGAAATTCAAATGACCTCTTTTTGGACTAATTATCCTCGCTTCCTTAGTGAATTATTTGACTTTTCTTATTCGGTTTAACTTACGAACTAATTTATATCATTGAAAGTATGGTGGGAAGTTTTATTTTCTTTTTGGAAAAATTTCCACTACTGAAAAAACAAACAACGGACAAATTTTTGTTGACTGAAATAAATTACTTTTAATCCTTTTTTTGCTCTACTTTCCGCTTAAAATAATCATTCAATTTACCCTTGAATATTTTCAAAAATTATCTGAGAGAAAAGCACGAGTTTACTTATCCAAAAGCCTGCTTAATTTTGCGACTGAAAACAGAGATTTGATAACTGTAAATTCTTCTGAGAAGATTTATATCATTAACCACAAAATACCTGAATTAACCCGACAATTTTTTTCCATTCCAATTAGTTTATTTAGTGCTTTTTCAGTACTCGGTTTAGAAATTTTTGCTTTCGTTTTCCTAATTAGAAACAATAATTTATCAGAATTGGTTCCGCTAATTATTTCCTTTTTATTTGTTAATTTAGTTTGGTTAGTTTTTTTTAATCGCTTCACCCAAAAAGCCAACCGACTGGAAAAGAAGAAAAGAAAAAAATATCAAAAAGAAGAAGAGACTAAGATTAAAATTTTTTTGGAAAATTTGAATTCTGATAGCAAACCGGTAAGTTTAAGTGAAATATATACGTTGTTAGACCAAAATACTAAAAAAATGTCTTCTTCTTTTTTTCTTGCGGTGCTTGCTGAACTACCTAATTTTATAATTCCGGGAATTACTATTCTTTTTTTGTTTCTTTATTACCAATTTTGGCAAGGAGGAAAAGGAGGCTTAGACTGGAATGCTTATTTTGTCGCTTATAATCTCCAACGAATTCTTTCCGAGACTAAAAAGGCAATTTATTGTTCGAATCAAATTTATAGTTTCCGGCAAAACTATTGAAAAATAATGAGGTTTTAATCGTGGGTGAATTACAAATAAAATAAAGTATAGTTAAAAATATCTAATGTATGTTAAGTGATTAAATTTTGTTGGAATTCTTTCAAAAGTAAGTATTTTGTGTGCTTCTTTTTTATTTACCTCTGGACAAAAGGAAAGGCTAATATATTAGACTTATTAGCAATCATCATACTTTTTTTATTTCAGTTTATTTTGTTTGGAAAGTTTATTCTATCTAAAATTATTATAAAGTTTGAGAAGAGTTCCAATAAAAATGATTAGTACAAAATTGCATATCAATGCTTTTTTTATTATAACGTGTCTTATATATAATTACTTAAAATAATATTAATAATATAATGAAGCACTCCCGTCGTTATCGAACAGTTAAAGAAAAAATTAATAATAATTATTATCCATTAGCCCAAGGTTTAAGTTTTCTTCAAGGAAATAATCCCGAGAAATTAAAAAATATTAAAGTAAGTTTTACTTTGAACTGACTCCCACAAAAGAAAAAAACTCCGTTCCGAGGAAAAATAACTCTGCCTTATTCTTGACCTAACAAAGGTAAAATAGCAGTGGTTAAAGATGATTTGCCGGTTGACACAGTGAAAAGTTTAGCGGAAAATGAAAAAGTGGAATTATTATCAGTGGAGGAAGTTCACCAAAAAGTAATAACTGAGGATAAAACTAAACTCAAAAAAAGAACCCAATGAGGATTCGAAAGGCTAGTGGTACATCCTCAAAATGAAAAAAAATTTAGATTGCCCGAAAAATTACCTCCTAAATTATTCGGTTTAATTGCTCGAAAAGTTTCCTTAAATGAGAACATAAAAGAGGAAATCGAAAAGTTTCAAAAAGGGGAAAAAGAACTTAAAACTGATAGGAGCGGTAATATTCAAGCGGTAATCGGAAAAAGCAATTTTAGTTTGGAACAATTAACCGAAAATTACCAAGCGATCTATAATAAAATAAATGTTTTGCGACCAGCCAAATGAAAAGGTAATCTACTGAAAAAAATTACTATTTCAACTACAATGGGACCAGGAATTAAAGTTTCAATATAACTTTTTACTGATAACCAGGAGCAATGTTTACCATTAGAAAAGCCCACAGTTAATTTTTTTGAACCGAATTTGGTTTACCTTAAAATTAACTATTAGGAAAATATTATTTTGGTAAACATTCCCTACCGAGATTAGTAGTGCCGAAGCAAGATACCGATAATTAATGTCAGTTGATTTTTATTTAATCCTCACTATTCTAAGGGATTCAAGTTTTAAATTACTGACATTTAATCCTGACTTTGTAATAAAAAAAGAATATATGGTAATTGCTCAAACTTGGTTAGATAGAAATATTCCTCTTAATCAGCGAAATAATATTGAAGAACTTCATGTTTTTCCTAGCGAAATAGAAAGCGATGAAGCACACCACATCCTCTACCAAAATCGCCCCAATCGGCACTACATTCCTTTGGCAAGTAGTCTGACCGGAAAATTAAATTTATCTACCTTTCCGAGGTTAAGAACATTAAATATTAATAAGCAGTTCATCAATCGTTTAGTCCTAACTAACTGTAATCGTTTGAGAATTGTAGGTGTGGACTGAAACATGTTGAGAAAAGTCACTTGACCAACTAATCCTTTAAAATTGAAATTCATTGATCTATCTAATAATAATTTTCCAGCGAAAGATTTATCTGAATTCAATCGTTTCCGCAAATTAACTTCTTTATTTTTAGGAACTGAAAGACCTGAAAGAATAAATCAAGGAGTTTATAATCGATGGAATGGTTCTTTGTCTAATATTAGCAATTTAACCAAATTAGAGGAGTTGGATATCAATGCCACTGATGTGAATGATGGTCTAATTGATTTACCGACTAGAAAACTGCGTCACTTTACCTTTGGAGACTGTGGAAGAACAGAGGCGGAGGTAAATCGGTTAAAAGACACTTTATCAAATTACATAGAATTAGAGGGCGAAGAGTTAGAAAAATGAGCCGTTTCAGATGAAATTAGCGATGAAGATGCTGCAGATAATAAAGTATTGGAAATTATTGTCTGACAAAGAGAGCAGAGAAGACAATTGCAAGCCCAAGTCGTTCAAACAAGTTAATTTTGTCCTAAGTTATAATACTACCGTATGAATAATTATTTTCCGCTTTTTATATCACCCAATATTACATTTTTCATAACTCGGGTTAGGTTCTATTTGGAATTCTTTAATCTTATTCCTTTTCACTAATACTGATATTTTGAAAAAGGCATTAAGGTCAGATATGAACTTCATAGTAAAAAATAAAGTGAATATGAGAATGTAAAATTTAATATTATGGTGAATGCCCAAGAATAATTGGATAAAAATTAAATAACATTACTTCTTTAAACATTAAAAGTCCACAACTGAGAATGCTTGGTTTTTCTTTCAATCAGGTAAAATTTAAAGTTAGTAAAAGAAAAGAATGTAAGGTTAGTTTACTACTCAACTCCTTATTTTCCTAAATTGAATCCAGCGCAGAATTGTGGGGTTAAAGTTTTTCGGAATAATATTGAGATTTTTCCACATTCATTTTACACTTCTAAATAAGAATGTTATTTAACCTTGTCTTTGTTTGTGCTTTGGATTTACGTGGCAATAAACAAAACGACATCCTTTTCGCTTAATGACTTGGCAATCACGACACATTATTTTAATGGAACTACGGACTTTCATAATAATATAATTTTAGGAGATTTATACCACCCACGATAATTTTAGGGCGATATAAATAATTAATGTTTTTTTAAACTTGCTATTAATAAAGTTCACTGCTTAAAAATGCCGGTAGTTGATTTTTTCTAGTATTGTAATTCCGACTTTTAATTCAAAACCTTCGCTAAGGGAGATTCTAAAAATTTTTTCTTATTCTATTTTAACTTAAACCGCTAATTTCCAAATTATCGAGGATTTTTTAGCCGCCGAAGGGTTTAATTTTCAATTGCTTCCAATTCTTCCAAAGTTCGTTCTTTTTTTCGGAAAATTAATCAAACCACAAAACCTACTAACACTAAACCGCCCACCACTATTGTTCCCACCAATCAAGGTCTTTCATACCATTCAGGTTGGGTTAAACTAGGCTTGGAAGAAAATCTTTTGTCTAAATTTTCAAAATAATCTTTTAAAAATTCTTCTCCTAGATTAAGTTGAGGATTTGCCCCAGAAATTAAACTAGTCGGTGAAACGAAGCCTAAGGAATTTCCTTTCTCGGCTGAACCATTGTCATTTTCTCTTTCTCTTTTGGCAGTTGCTAATCTTTGATTTATTTGTTCTTCGGTAGCGGTCGAAATCGAATCATTATCCCCACCAGACAACTGATTTAAATTTTGAACAGCGTCCTGAGTCAGTTTTAAGAGGCGACTTTCCCGACCTCGTAAAATTTCGATAATTTGAACGTGATTTTTAACTCCTCATTTTCACCCCGTTTCAAAATTTCCTGCTTTTGGAATCGAATTTAATAAATCGGGTTTATCCAAAACTATCTCCGCAAACTCACTGATTAACTTAATTATTTCTGCCGCTGCATTTTCATCAAGCAAGGCATCTGCCAAATCTATTCCAGCGGTAATTAAATCTTTCAAAGAAGGACAATAATCTAACTGTCGAGTCACCTCATTGTTTTTGTTAACTTGGTTCCAAAATTCACTTTTGCAGATTCTTTTTGCAACTCTAATTTCTTCGGGGGATAAATTTTTGATTAAACCTAGTATTTTTTTGGTTTGGGTCAACTTTGTTTCTTTGGTACTTATTGGTAAGAACATTATTTTACCTAATAATTTTATTTCCTTATATTTATCAAGCAAACTTGTCTCCGCTTTATAAGTCAAAGCAGGAACCGGTTTTCGAGCCGCCATAATTCTCATTTGTTTAGTAATTAATGGCAACAACCGGTTAATTCTTTGTTCTACTGGAACTTTTTCTTTTTCGCACTTCACCGCTTCCATAATAAATTCTTCATTAAAGAGAGCCGTCACAAAATTGACCAAGGCTCGCGAAGATAATTTGAGTTGGTTTTTTCATTCTTTCGGAATCTCATTCTCTCCTAATTTTTCTATATTTTGGTCAAGGAACTTGTTAACCGCTTCCTTTCCAATGATTTTGAAATTTCGTCAGTCTTCGAGACTGAAATTTAAGGTAATTTGTTCTAATTGTTGACTTTCTAGTTTGCTGATTTGTTTACCAGAAAGCATGTCATTGATAATTTTTCGAATATATTCGTGATTGCTAATTGTATTTGCCATATAGTTTTTATTTTAATGATAAAGCCTTTTTAGTGACTTCTAAATCTATTTTACAAAAAAAAAAAACAGTGGGGGTTTTTTATGCCTCTGACCCTATTTTGCCGAAAGATTTTCACTAAATTAATATTAAAAATTACCTCTTTTTTTAAATTTTTCTGCTAATTAAAACCTATTTATTTTTGCTTTGAATTATACTTATTCATAATTTTTTCCAAACTGTTTTCTTTTATTCACTCCTCCACACTATCCAACAGAGGAGCCAGAATCCCGTTGAATTGTTTTTTTTCAGTGGTAGTCAATTTTCCCAAAACTCAATCATTAAGCCTAAAATTACGGTCATACCCAATCCCGACCCGTAAACGCCCAAAATCTCTGCTCCCTAATTTCTGAATAATATTTTTTAGTCCGTTGTGTCCGCCATCCGAACCCTGCGGGCGATAACGAAAATTCCCCGAAGGTAGGGCAATTTCGTCGTAAATCACCAGCAAATTTTCCAAAGGAATGTTAAAATAGTTCCGGAAAGCCGCCACACATTCACCCGAATTATTCATATAAGTTTGAGGTTGGAGGAGAATATATCCAGAAGTTCGGTAATATAAACCATTAAACTTTTTTTGGTTCAGTTCAACCTTTAATTTTTCGGCTAACTGATTGATAATTATAAATCCTAAATTATGCCGTGTATTTTCATACTCTTTGCCAGGATTTCCCAAACCAACGATTAATTTCATAATTAAAATTTGCTAACCAGAGCCGGGTCATTTTTTTTCAGAAATTCCCGGGCTTCTTTTTGGCTGGGGAAAATATTAACCTGTGAAGCGGGTAAAGCCAAATGAGAAGCGTTCGGCAGAGTTTTTACATCTAAAAATCAATTATGGTGCGGATTTTGGGGCGGTATTTTTTCAAAAGAAATATAAATTTCTCCCTCCCTAATTTTTTGGTTCAATTTTTCTGCCGTTCATTTTGGGTCAGGACTATAAAGATGAATAAAATTCTTGGTTTTATTGCTCAATTTAGTTAAATGCTGACTTAGTTGCTGACTTAGTTCTCTAAATCCCTTTTTTTCTCTATTTTCACTGTCTCTAAGCACACAATCTCCGGGTTTTAACTCCCCTAAATTAAAGACAAAATATTTTTGTAAATCTAACCTTTTTTCTAACAAATATTTTTCTAATTCCTGCTCTTGGGAAAGAGAGGACGAATTAGCCTTATTTTGAGTTAGTTTTCAAATTATAAATCCTCCTCCCAGTAGTAAAGAAAATACAATTAATAAAATAATTATTTTTTTTTTCATATTGTTTACTAGGCTATTTTTTTTTTTTTTTTGATAATTTTACCACAATTCAACTATAAATTTTGATTTGGAAATTGATTCGCTTACTAATTTAGCAATTTAAAACAGGATATCCCTCTAAAACATAATTTATTGTTATCGAATATAGTTAAATTGATTAACTGGGTTGCTATCGAAAATTAAATTCGGTGATATTAATATTTTTAGTTTTTTATTCATTACTTATTATTTTTGGGTTCGTTTTTTCCGAGAAAAACCAAACTTATCCTAACCCAAAAAAAAAAGAAGTTTATATTACAAATTCAGAATTAAATGTCAGTATTTTAAACTTTCGATTCCTTTATGAGTAAGGAGTCAACTTACGAAAATTATTGACACTGTAATAATTTGGCAAAAGAAAAAAGCACCCTAAAATTTGGGCAGAAATCTCAGTTAACTCGGTTTAATTTACTCAACTCCTCAAAAAAAATACTATTAAAAGGATTCATTAAATATTCTATTATAAATTTTTCTCCTAAAAAAATTATGAAAAAACCTAAAAAACGCTTACAACAACTTCCTTCGCAACAACTTTTACAAGAAATTCAGGAATTTATTGCTACCCGCCCCAACCACAAAAGCGAGCGAAAAAGGTGGATTCATTATTGTTTATTTCTCTTATGCTGAAAAATCGGGCTTCGGGTAAGCGAAGCCATTAATTTAAACTTAGAATTGAGATACCCAGAACCAGAATATAGCGATTTATATTTACTGCGTGGCAAAAGAAAGAAAGAGCGTTATGTTTACATTGCTCCGGAAATTGTGGAAATATTAAAAAGTAATAATTGGCAACCGGAGCGAACTAACCGGCGGGATTTTTATGAATTTCTAATTCGGGTGCGTCATGACTTACAAATTAGTTCGAATGTCGAACTGGCTCCCCATACTCTCCGAAGATGCTTTGCAACTTATAATTTGCTTGCCGGAATGCCCTTAAATATCCTCCAAAGAATACTCGGACACAGCCGAGTTTCCACTACCGCTTTATATATCAAAGATAGCGACTTAGCCAATTTATTAAAGTTCAAGCCAATTTAAGTTTTTTTTTGTAAACAAAAATGGATAATAAAGAAACCGGTCTGCGGGATTAGTTTTTTCCGAGCAAAACCATTTAGAAAATTCAGATTTTTTTGTTATTCTCGGGAATTTTTCTTTCTAATTTACATTTTGTTAAGTTTTTTTGTTAAACAAATTAGGTTAAAGTGCTTCGGCGGTGGATTTTACGATGGAAATTAATGGCATAGCGGTGAACTTCTTCCTGACAATTAGCCAAAAAATTTTTAATTTTTTCTTGGTTTTCGAAATCTAGTTCTTTTAAATTATTAGTGATTATTTTAGTGGTTTGATGCTTTTCGTCCTTGACAAGGCCGATTACTGCGGCGGCTAATTTTAACTCCTTCAAGGCTTGTCAAACTGCTTTCACTTGTTCTCTTGCCCCATCTACTATTATCAAGTCGGGCATCTCAGGTTGAAAATATTTTTGATAATGGATAAGACAAGCGAGTTTTATGCGAGAAAAATCGCTTTCTAATTCAGTTTGGTTTAGTTTATATAGTTTGCTTTTGGTAAGATTCTTTTCCCCATTCAAAAAAACCAAAAATCCGGCCACTATGTCTTGTTTATAAAGGTTGGAAATATCTAAACATTCAATATAGTTAGGCAAAGGAATAGACAAAAATTTGCTTATTTCTTCTAAAACTTGCCCTTTGTTAGCCTGTTGGAACTGATTTCAATAATTTTTTTGTCAAACTTGGCGAGCGTTTTCTTGGGCTAAATTAATTATTTCTTTTTTCCGACCTCGGCGGGGAATCTGAATCGAAAATTTAAACTCTTCGGCCAGTAATTCAATTTCGGTCTGTCTTTGGGGAAGATAAAATGTTCGGGGTGGTAAATTGTTTTGATAAAATTGATAAAGATAAGTTTCTAAGGCCTCCTCTTGGTTAGTTCAGATTGGAAATATTGCCTCATTAGTGGTAGTTAATTTGCCGTAGCGATAAATAAGGAGAAAAAAAACTACCATATTTTCTTGACTATGGATTCCTAAAAAGTCACAATCTTCACCTTTGGCAAGGTCGACATTTTGTTTGCTAGTAAAAAAATCAATATTATCCAGTATTTTTTTTTCCTTATGGGCGATTTCGAAGGCTAAACTAGTAATATTTTTTCGGAGCGAGTTTTTGATTTTATTTTTTATTTCTTGGGTTTGTCCGCGAAAAAATTTTCTTACTTCTCTTTTGACGTTTTCATAATAGTCGTTATCTACTTCTTTCCAACAATGACCGGAACATTGAGAAATAGTATAATAAAAACAAGGTTTTACTAAATTACCTTTACATTTGGCAAGCGGGAACAGCCTTTCAAGTAATTGTAGGATTTCCCGGGCTTTGCTGCCATCGGGAAAAGGACCAAAATATTCTCCCGCTTTTTCGCGATTGATTTTCCGCAGCACTTTATAGCGTGGATTTTTTTCGCTGGTAATCACCAAGTAAGGGTAATAATTGCTATCTTTTAGCAGAACATTAAAACGCGGCTGATATTTTTTAATTAGATTTTGTTCCAAAATTAAGGCTTCTTTAACATTATTAGTAATAATAGTATTAAAATGGTGGATTTGTTGAAAAAAATAATTATCTCGCGAGTTTTGAAAATAACTACTAATTCTCTTTTTGAGATTTTGGGCTTTGCCAACATAAATTATAGTTCCTTTTTTATCCAAAAACAAATAACACCCCGACTGACTGGGAATTTTAGCAAGCATTAATGAAGAAATAAACATTATAATTGGTGTTGAGACTATAAGAAATATTTTGTCTTTCTCCCAAAAATTAATCTAAAATTAGCGAAATCTAGTATTAAGAAAACTTATAAAAAAGTAATCTATTGCATGGAGCATTAACCGAACGCGGCGTCGGGGTGGAAATTTTTTAAGGAGCGTTTGGAATTATTAACGGAATTAATACGAAAATTGATTTTCCTAACTAGAAGAATTTTTGGTTATTAAGGAATTAAGAAAAGAGTTTGAAAGTAAGTCATTACGAACTTAATGAAAGAAATATTTTTGGCAGTTAAAATTGATAAGGTTTTTTAAAGCGTTTATCCGCCTGTAATTGAACTGTTCCAATGATTTCGCCGAGAATGGTAAGTAACTTGGTTAAATTCACTGAGTAGAAAGAAAATAATGGAGTCGAAAATCGCAAAAAAGGCAAGAAAGAATTAGCAGTATCAGATATTTTAAACAAGAACCTTAAACTTTCAGATAATTAACGGGAAAAATGAATTAATTCAAGCAATTTTTTTAATTTCGAAAGTTTTTAGGGTTGGGGACTTATATTCTATACGAATATAAAATTACCCACCCATTTATGTAATAAATGCTAGTGGGAATATATGAGATAGAATATAAAAATGGACTTGGGATAATATTGGGTAGCGAAATAGTTGTGTCGAAGTTTGTTTACAAACAAGACCAACTATGGAGCGTATTTATTATAATCCTTATCACCATTTTATATTTTCCTCTTTTCCTTAATATATTTTAAGTCTAATTTCAAAAACAATGTAGTGAATAATATTTAAAGAATATGTTAATAAATAAAAATACAATCCATAAAAAATATACCGATGAATGAAAGAATACGATTAAAGCCCTAGTGG
>CAMKVN010000047.1:0-49644 GCA_946474995.1 Funneliformis geosporum
GATTCAAATTGATTTGATCAAATATTTGAGTTCAATTCGATTCGATTCGATTCGATTTGAAAAAATCAAATCAAATTTAAATTGCTTAAATATTTGATTCGATTCGATTTTGAGGAACCCTAATTTCTGATATCTGCTTGTTCTTCTTTTATAAGCATCATCATTTGAAAATAGCATTATTAGCGGTTGATTTTACATATTCATCAGGATTTTCTCGTGATGCAAAACTTTACATAATTAGTATATTCAGTAACTAGCTTGCTATCTTTTTTATAGTGAATGCATAATACCTCTCTTATTATTTTAAGTTACACCTTCTTCAATGCTTTTCCATGTAATATTACTCGCTAGAGTATTTTCTGTTATTGTATACTAATACTAAGTTTTTGCTATATAATGAAATGGTTAGTTTAAATTGCTAATAAAAAATTCTAGAAAAAAATATTAAATATTAGATGAAATAGCTGAGCTCATATTTTATAGTTCCAAATCTGACAATATTTCTTGAAGAATATTATTTTCATATTGCTTGCTCCAATATAGATAGGTATGCTGGAATTCAACAATCCCCAATTGCTCATGTCATTACTCAGTCATTTAATATCAATCTTTTAGAGTCTAATGGGTTAATACACCTTTTAGTCTGACGTATTATGTATAATACAAATCTTTTACATTATAAGTAGTTTGTAGTTTGAGGCTTATCCTTCACACCTTCTAGAATACAGCACTCATAAATATTAATAGATAGCTCCTTTTTGACAAGAAACCCTTTGCCTTTTGCATATTTTTATACTCATTTTCAGTTTTCAAGTCGTATGACTTTGATTAGTTTCCAGCATATTTTAAGCCTGAGTTCTTGCAAATTCATCTTTTTACTTACCAATTACCTTTTTATTTTTTAGCTCATATGAACCATCCGGTTGAATTAATTATTGATCTGGTAGGAGTTTTTAAGCAATAGGTGGTCTTCAGGATAACTACTAAAATCATAGAGTTCTGCATTCTCAACCATATCTCAATTTTAATAATTAGTGAGTCTGTATTAATATAGCATAATTTTGCTCAATTTTCATACTTGTGTTTGATATGATCATACTAAAAATCGTAAATTTAAAATTTACTAAGATCTAAAATTAATGCTCGACATAGATTGGCTTATTTAATATAACATTTGTCTGCTTTCAGTGTACTGCTATAAGATTGCTTCCATGAAATATCTTACATTTAACTAGTACTGGATCTGCTAACATTTTGCGAAATTGATATTCCTCTCCTATTGGCTGTACTAAATTAATACATGAGCAACATCGGATATTTTCCATAGTTTTTCTGAATATTGCATTGTTCATTAATTTTCATAGATCTTTTTCAAATGCATTTTTTGCATTATTATGTTATATTGTATTTGCTGTAATATATTATGACTCAAGCTATAAAGACTGATCAAACTCTAGTATACAATATACATATTCGAGTTCCATTTCTAGTTTAAGACATTACTGGAGATTTTAGTAGTAGATAATATATCAGTCTTTAAACTCTAATCTTGCTACCAATTTTTCTGTCTCAGCGAATTTTCCACCACTCAACTTATCAATTAGATCATTATTTTGGTATGGACCAAGCTTATTTCGCTAAACTATTCGACGTTCTGAGTAGAGTTAGTAATCACTATGTACTAAATGAAGATTTTCTAGATATCTTAATTTTACTTTCCAAATACTACCTTATTTTGCAGTTGGTGATATAGATCGTATATCCAGCAAATTATTTAAGTTGAGCCATCTGAATTCTCCTATTAGTAAATATTATGACATAGTCTATCCATATAAATTATTGGCATCTAAATATAGGAGCATTTATTTGCCTTATGTTTATTATAGCCTTTCATTCCAGAAAAATTTGCTTTTGCTAGCCATAGAATTTCTGCCTCGCATTTATCATTGGACGAATTGGTGCATATCTTCTTACTCTTTATGAAATAATTCGAGTTTGACCTTGATCATCTTTTTTGCCATATCAAATGTGAATAATGGTAATGTTATATAGTTTAAAGGGTCTAGTCTGGATATTTTCTTCATTGTCTTTCAGAATTATTGAATAATATTAGAATATCAATTCTTAGATATAAATTATGATAATCTCCAAATGTTTTACACTTTGCTTTCTTCTATATTGTCTAAATATGATCATATTGCTTTTGATTAATGATGTAAAATTTTTTTGTTCTTGCAATCGTTGACTTTCTTTAAATCTTTTTCCTTATATTTTCCATTACATTTTTTACCCTTTATTTCATGTAGTGATACCTGACGAATTACCTTTCTTAATATGATGAAATTGACGAAACCGAAATAACGAAACTAGTTTTTTATTAATGACGAAATTATTTTACTTAATTGCCAAAATTATATTTAACTTGATCTAAATTTCTTGAATTAAAATACATTAAAAAATATAATAATTTTATATTTATTCATATAAAAATATTAAAGAGACGAAATTTTTGACGAAACTACAATTTTTCAAAAAAGTGTTTAGGCAGGTATCACTAATTTCATGCTTACACTTTTTATACCCTTGGTCACAATAATTTAGTCTATCTATCACTGTATTAAATTCTTTTCTTGATAGGAATTCTGTTCTAGAAAAATGCTCTGGATCATTTAATTCATATAGATACTCATTTTTTTGTGTAAATAGCAGAAGTAAATATTGTGAGATACTTTGTGACATAATCAGAAAACACTTTGCTAGTTGTTCTGATATTTTTTCTTGACCACACAAGTTATTTGCCACTTTTTCTAGCGATGGAAACTTGAATTGGCAGAAATCTATAAATTTGATTTGGCCCAATTATTATTGTTTTATAATTTTCCATATTGTCCGCAATTTTTTCAATTTTTCTTTACTTACGAGACCTAGTTCCTGTATTTCATAAGTAAAGTCATAATGTTTCCACCATGATAAATTAATGGGATCTTAATTTTGTCTGACTTTATTTGAAGTTAAAGATTAAAGCCACGATGTGCTGGATTATGATATTTTCCAGTAAAATGATCATGATCTCTAACCTTATTTTTGAAGCCTTCTTAAAGTTTTCTTTTGCAAAAGTAGCATTCAGTTGCTTTTTCAAAAAGAATTAGCTCCTTTATGCATTTGCCTTCTATACAATACATAGTATCCTTTTGATTTTCTTGTTTAATATCACATATATTTTAATACAACCATAATGTGATATGCCTAGTATCTTTTGGAAGTATCAAAATAATTTACCTTATTTTATCAGGTTTCTTGCAACTTTTCTTTACATATGTAACATTTTCTAGCAAAGCTATATATGCGCCAATCACATTCTGTCATCTTTATTTTTTCTGGATTGCGTAATTTTAGTTTAATAATTTCTTCTAAGTCATATTGCATACTTTTCCATGACTTTGCAATTGAGTTCAAAGTTTATCAAGCAATTTCTTTTGCTAGCTTCCTATCCGTTTGCATTAAAATATAGCTATAACTATTAGGCTTCTGCTTCTGTGGTTTTACAGTCTTTTCATTGATAATATTATTTTCTATTTGATTACTATCTGCTTCAAGATCCTTAGTGAAATAAAATGGAACATTTTCCATTACCTTATAGTTTTTAAATTTCATGATATACATTCCTTTTTCAGGGAAAATTTCTCTTTGACCAGCATTAGGATTATTTTGACTATAACAGTTATGCTTTATATGCTCTTCAAGTAGATATAATCTTGTGAATGGAGTAATCATGCAGTATCAGTTGAATATTTTCATCCATGATACTTATTCCAAGTACGCATGATCTGGTTTTACTCATTTTTTCCATTAATAAAACTGTAATGTATGTTTAACCCTTCTAGTATGTCATTAATATTATAGTGATCTCTCAAGTCTTTCTCCTCTTTAGTAAATAATATTAAATCCACTATGTTTTCTCTTTGATAATTATATTTTGATATGTAAAGTGGGTCTAACTTTCTAGTTGCCTGCTTTTTGTCATTTTTGTTGATGCAGGATAAAATACATTTACTGCATAATTTGGGTTATTTTCCTTGAATTTATTAATATCATGTAATGTGGCTGAAAAATTTATATTAGAGAAGTTCAGTATATTATCAAAATATCATAACCTATTTACATCATGAAGATTTCTTGCTCTGAAGCCCTGTTTACAAGCTTTTTCACTGGCTAAATATGCTTTCATACATGCTTCAAAACATCTTTCATCTGTATTTTGCAGATTAATTATTCCTAGTTGAGGCTTGGCCCATATTTTTTAGTAATGCGAAATGAGATTTATCACAAAGTGACTAGTATGTACTTATTTCTAGAAAGATTTTTTTACTATACTTATAGATCCAGCCTGAATTTTGATTTTGCTTCATTTTATCGATTTTATCTAAAATTTTATTATATTGCTGTGAGACTGTTTGGTCAATTCGATTCTGGCGAATAATATTCAAAATTTCACTTAGAAATGCTATGTCTTGATCTATTTGATGGTTATGATGCATTATTCCTAGATTTACAAATCAATATATATGAGTTATGAGAACTATTTTGTTTTAATATCCTCTAATCGAGCTAATTCTCCATTATAAACTTCACTAATTTGATCTTCTACATCTTCGAATGTGACTAAGAGATCTTCTTGATATAGATAGTTTCTGGAATAAAAGTGAGATAATCGATACATAAACCTTAATCAGAAATTTTTCTAGTTTTTACTATTTTTTTTGGAGCTGAATTTTCTATTCTTTGAAATATTATTTTTTCTTCTTTAAGTTCAGATTTATTATTAATTCCAGATTCAAAATCTGATGTATCTCTTTTATTAGTAGTCTCATAATTACTGTTCCCTCTGACTTTGACTCTTCTTCTGGTTCAGAAGGTTTGGTTGACTTAGATGGTAGTGATGCCAGGTCTTTTCAGCTTAGCAAAAGTTTTCAAATAATTATCCTAATACACCGGTGATGCTACCTAGTATTCCGCTCATTTGTCCTAAAGAGTATATATAGTTACAAAAAGTTTAAAATAAAAATTAATTTATTCAAATAATTAGAGTTACATATTTATTCAATAGAAGAAATTAGTATGAGATTTTGTAATTATCCTTATATTTTTAGAACTGGAGAGATGTGTAATGAAGAAAGTTATTGTCCAAAAGGGTGCAAAGTCCATTGGAAGTCTCCTAGAAAAATTCTGTGTATAGAATGCAGAAAATTAACTTCCTCTATTTATAGTTCCTGTAGAAGACATGCAGGTAAATATTGCATTCAAGCTTTTTATCAACGTTAAAATCTTGCAAAACTTCAGGCTAATGACAGATTAGTAATAGTCTATTGCTATGGATATGTATTTATTATTTTTGATACCAGGGTGATTTTTGGAAGCCAATGGGCTTGTTATACTAAAAAAGTTACTATTAGAATATAAATGATTATAGAGCATTTAATAAGCAAGAAAACAGATTTATTTTCTTAGATTTGCAAGTATTATTATAATAAGTTTACGTTATATAAAAAAACTTTTAATATACAAGGCAACCTTCTAAGACCATTTGGATGAAATATGCCAAAAAGCCTGTTTTTCTACTACTAATTAAATTCAAATTGTTTCAATATTTGCTTCAATTTAATTTTAAAGAATCCTTGCTATAGCTATTTATTACTGTAACTATAGCTATTGCAATAATAATAACTCAAATTAAATTTACATATGATGCATTACCAAAATCAGCTATATATATATAGAGATCAATGACAATCTAGATATCTAACTATATGAAAAGGTGAATGAATACAGAACAGATCATCAAAAATGTAGCAAAGATTTTCACTTTTTAAAATAAAGTTTATAAATACAATTATACTTATTTTTTTTATTAAATATGTTTAATAATTTATAAGAAAATGATTATACATATTATGGTAATTGTTTTACTAAAAATGTAATATAAAATTTGAAAAACATAATATAAAATATAAGTATATAATTATATATTATCACACGACTTATAATTTTACCAGAATTAAGAATTTAAGTTAAATTTTAATGAATTTAAGTAATATTGTAAAAATTATCAGATTTATAAATTTATATAGTATTATAAGTCTTATTAATTATTAAAATCTTGCAATATTTTAAAATTATTGATATTTTCACTAAATATTTAATATAATAATAAATCTAGCCTAATTAATATAGTTTATGTATTAATTAAAAATATAGAGAATCAAATAATACGTAATTTTTATTAATAACAAAATATTAAAATACTTATTTCAATTTTTAAATAAATTAAATTTAATTTATATTTCAATATTAATTACATATTATATAATAAATACTATAAAAGAAAATTATGTATCTTTATGCACAAAGTTTATATAAAGTGAAATAATACTTAAATTAAAGTTATATAAAATATTGAAAATAAAAAACTCTTTCCCTTATTGGATTTTATTACCGAAATTTTACTTTAAAAAAGTATTCTTTCATAGATAATCATGGCTTGGTCTGTAAACAAAATAAAAAACCCATCTTTTCAAAAATATTCCTCTTTTATTTTTTTATCTCCTATTTATATAAAAATTATCATTAAAGTTTAAACTATTATTGTTTTTTATTAAAATATTTTTTTCACCTCTTTTTTATATATATTTTTCATTTTCTCTATAAAAGTAAGCATCAAGAGGGTATTTTGACTGACAATCAAAATTAATATACTTTGGATACACAAATTTGCATGATAATATTTTTATTTTTTTTTAAATTGTAATACTAAGATTGCTAGACGAAATTCAGAGTTTAGACAGACATCTAAATGATAAAGGTAAAACTTGGTTAAATTATATTAAAACCTTATTAAAAAATCTGCGAAATTCAGAAAAAGGTAAAACTATATCAAAGTTTATAAAAATAGCAAAACTTTATCAAACACTTAATAAAAATTTAGCAAAACTAAAGGTTTAAACATTTAGCCAAATCCAAAATGAGTTTAGACAAGCAACCTTAGGTAATACTCTTTTTTGCAGTTATCTGACATCGAAGACTATAAAATCACATACAATATTTTTTGATAGTCTGAAGAGCTTTTATTATAATTTGATAATATGAGTACATTATATCAAGTGATCACTGTAATCCAAAATTGACTTGTCAACTTAGCTAGAAACTTAATAGTCATTTTAGGTTGCTTTTTTGTAAATTCTTTTGCATAGATAATCAAGTTAATCAAGTTGCATAGTTATTTCTTTGGAAAATATGTTACTTTAATTGAAGGGTTACTTTTTTGTTTTATTTTCAGAAATTTACTTTATAAAGGAGATAATAAAGTAGTATTGATCACAGTTTTTTCTCTATCTTTTATTAATATTAGTATTTATTTTACACAGATAGAGTAGATCTAGTAAAAGGGTTGATAATACCAGATTATCTCAAATGACTTTTAATGTAATTACAGTAATAGTTAATCTTTTAATGTATAATTTTTTGATTTACTTAATAGTATTTTGTATAAATTCTAATAAAGATCTATATACTGTATCATTAAACTTAAAAAAAATAATATAAATTATGTTACAGTATTCTTTTTATAAACTTATATATTAAAAAATATTAAAAAAAATTTTTATGTTATTTATATTTTTGTAATTAATTAAGTTTTCTGTAATTATGACTTTATAATTAATTACTATCTCGTAATTAATTATGTCTGCCATAATTAATTATCATTTCTGTAAAAATTATATCTTTTGTAATTAATTACCACTTCTATAATTAATTTTGCAATTATATTTTTTTTAAAAAAAATGGTAATTAATTACTATAATTATGTATTATGTATTACATATAGTCCTCAGTGAAAAGAATAGTAGAAATGAATTTTGTAATATGTACAATTGTTATTTTATATAGTTTTTTAATTTATTTGAAAGATAAATACTAACGGTAACTTTTGTATTATTTAATTAATATTTGGTGTATTTTTCTTCTGCATTGATATGTGCTTTAACCCAGTTTAGTATGCTCTTAATGCATTGAAGTAATATAGTATCATTAAGATCATTCCATTCCTGTTAGGTTGTATTAAAAAATACATCGCAAGTGATATTTTTTTTTGCTTCTAAATATTTGATCTTATTCTTTACTTTTTCCTTTAATATATTCCATACATTTTCAATAAGATTCAAGTCTGAGCTGTAAAAAGGTCAAGAAAGAACTTGTTCTGGAAGATGTTTTTTAAGTCATCTTAAATATCTCGTGAGATATATTTTGAGTCATTATCTTATTAGAAGACCTAGCTGCGACTGCATATCATATTCACATTATTAAGCTTAAACTATTCATCATTAAGTTAATAAAAATTATTTGCTAGCAGGAAGTTTAAGTATGTCTAAACTATGGAATAAATAAACATGAATAATTGAATTAAAGGGTTAGGTTATCTTTATTGATATAGATTTAAAGAAGAATAAATTATTAACGAGCAAAGATAAGTTTTAAAGAAAAATAGTATTGATTTTATTAGAGATTATAGTGACTCTGCTCTTTTATCAAGGCAAAAATACAAGATATTTATATAAAATACATCAATATAAAAAAGATATTTAAGAAAATAAAGAAATATAAGAAATATAAGAAATATAATAAAATAATGAAAATACATATATTAAAGAAATGTGTGAAATTAAAAAATTGTATGAGAGATTTATAAAAATGTTTAGCAAATTAATTAAACATTTTATTTGATAATTTAATTTTGAATCAATAAGCCAAGTTTTAAAAAGATGCTAATTATTAAAATAAGATTTAGGTGGATTTTTATGATTTTTTAATTTTTAAAATTTCAATTATAATATTGTTTGACTATTTGCAATTTATAATCCTAATAAGATTGAGGAGTAATTAATATTAGTTATAATAAATCCTAGTATATCATAATAAAAATCTTCAATAATGTAAGCATTTCATTTATATTATGTAATTCATCATAATTCTGAGAAGAAAGTTAAAAAGATTATGTAAACATTTTTGATCTTATATTTGTATAAAAAATGCCAAAATTCTTGTTGTTTTAATTACATTGTTTCCATTTTTCGCTGTCATTTCTGACATATCTGTTGGAATTGACTTTGCAGATGTTTATGAAAGTTCAGACTCCGCGGGATGATAAAAATATATGTCAAAGTGATCATTTGATATCAAGAAATCAATTAGTAAGCATTTCCATCATCCAAGCCACAAGTCTATTGATATTTACAAAGAATTCTGTAACAAAACTATAGAAAGGAAATTGATTACAAAAAGGATGATCTTTGCCTTGTATTTTTAGTAGGATTGAATTAAATAGTTCTAATATCTTAAAGGCTATTACAGAGTGCCAGCAGAGGAAGTAAAAGATGATTTTATTTTACTTATTTATAATTCATTTAATAAACTTATTATTTTTCATCCTTTATAAAATTATTTTATTTATTTCTTTTAATAAACAAATAAACTATACTAATTACCACTTTACGAAATTAAGAGGTGACAGTACCATCCCACATATATGTATCGTTAAGATAAAGTCCAAAACGGGCAAATATTTTTATTAACTCATAATTAAATGATTTGATTGTGAGTTGTACATACACTACCCTCGGAAAAGTATCTGGCCAAGCTTTTTAGATAGGATATATTAATTAATCAAAAAATATTTTTAAATAAACCCCCTGATTTGATCATGATTATATGTTTATATTTGTGAACAATACATAGATCAGTTTTAATGATTAAAGATGTTGTCATTCGGTCCGGTATGGAAAAAATCAGGAATTAAATTAGTGTGAACGCGGATAAATAATTGGTTTACAAATGGATGGAAGAACCTCATACGGTCTTAACCAAATTGAGCATTTATGGAATAAACTTAAAAGAAAGCGCTGCAAATGTGCTGTATATCTGAAAATCTACAGGAACTGAAGTTTTACAAGAATGAAGAAAATATCCCTCTGAAACTTTTATTAACTAATAAAAAGCATGTCACATAGAATCGAAGCATGCATTAAGAACCAAGGATGGCCAATAAAATATAATTTATTAATTTATTTTAAAAAGATTTATTTAAAATTTTAAATAAATAATTTATTTTTAATTGTTTTTTTTCAGTTGACTGGATACCTTGTCAAGGGTTGTGTAGCATTATCCAATTTTATCAATACCATTGGTGTTTCGGGCGAAACCATTTTCTCAAGTCCAAAACCTTAATTTGGAAACATTTTGATGATCAAATTGGGCGAAACCAATTTGCCAGAAATATTTTCATATCTATCAATCGCCTAAGCTTTCATATGCGGAAACAGATCAATCAGTCGTGAGAACCATATCTCAAGATAGCCTTTTCAACGGGTGTTGGTTTTTTTCTCTTGCTTATATGTTTCCGAATATTCAGATACATTCGTCATAAAGATATCTTCAACAGTTTTGCCTGAAGGCAGGTTCCATTTCTGCGAGTTCTAGAGTAGGATTTAAAAACTTCATATCATCTTCATCGTCGATCGTCGTCATCTTCTCCGCTAATGATAGTTCGCCATCATCACTTCCATTGTGAATCTGATTTTGCGAAGTTAGTACGGTGTGTTCTTAAGCTGCACAAAAATTTAAGTGCATACGTTTAAATTGGGCTCTTTTTCAGCGCATAACCGATGACCTCTCCTTTTTAACCGCAGCGATATCCCCTTCATCGCGATAAGAGGTGTGATTGAACGCCACTTCCTTTCATTCTTGGAATTTGAATAGAATTTTTAATCAGTATTTGTGAGAAATAGGTGCAGAAGCAAGAGACATATAAATAGACATACCAATTTATTATTAGAGACCGAACTTTCATCTGAATTTAGTGCGTTGTCCAACTTCTTTGAAGGCAGTTTTAATCAAATTATTTGTTATATTCGAGCAGTATTTATCTAATCATGATATGGAATTAGTGTAGGTCTGAATTGGAATAGAACTCAAAGAAATGGTAATGTAATGAACCTTATCTGGCTGTAAGCTTGAATTGGCGGAAGACGATTCTAAATAATTCCAAAATATCTACAGGATATTTTTCACGTTGGTTCTTAAGTAGTATGTTAAGATCAGTAGGAGTAATTATAATGTTAGAACGGTAATAAAAATGAAAAAATGGTTATAGCTGAGGATACACAATACATTAATTAATCATCAATATCAAAGCTCTTTAAAAAGAATGACCTTAATAATGTATAAATAAAAGAGAAATCTTTATACATAGTTCAAAAAACAATTAAATTGCGCAATTTTATTTTAGAATCTGACTTAACCTTCTAGTCAGTAGGAAATAAACTCATTCATCGTTAAATTTCTGTCATTAGATTACTTTACATTATGCTAATATTAAAATAAAAATAATTATTATTTTTTTTATTGGAGTAGAAAAAATTTAATTATCATAAATTTAAATTAATAAATGTATTGTATTTTAGACTGAATATATTTTAAATTTAACGTTAAGGAATTCAAGAAAAATGACAATCTGAGTGAAATTTCAAAAATCCATGTCTCTAGATAAAATATAGGAAAAATCCTGCTTAATTTCATAAAGTTAAATTAAAGACGGGATAGTCAGATATAATGTTTTTATTAATTCAAAATTACGATATAGGAGCACTTGGGCATTATGTGGAGCAATAACAATGTAAAATTTATAACTTGACTTATTTTTACTAGATTACAACATTTAAGAAATTGCATACAATGTGGTTCTTGTTGACACTGAATCACACTGTGATCTTCCCTTGGTAATTACATTTTAGAACGCGGATTCCTCATCTTTATAAAAATTATTTAAGACGAACTATTAGAATTCATTAACATATCAAATTATTAAACTTTGTTTTATTTTATAGGTTTCATAAGTACGGCAGAAATAAGATAATAATAAAGATTACAATTCAGTCCTTTTTAAGGATTCGAATTTGAAATTATTAAGTTATACTATAAAAATGAATTAAATTAATACGGACATGGATATACATCCCAAAAATCTTGAGTACCATGAAAGTGCCAACATTTATCCCCATCATTATTGAAAGGGCCGCGCCATTTATCTTGTCTAAGAGAAAGGAAAACCCAGAAAACAAGATAATATGATTTTATTTCATTAGGGATATCCAAACTATATCCTTGATGAGCAATTCCACTTTCTGAGTTGATGTCGGGGGCGTCTGTCCAATTCCAGGCATCTTTTTCGTAAGTAAGGGTGGCTGCAGCCAAAGTAGTAGTGCCACGCAATGCCTTGTTCTGGATCCATACGGTATAACCTGATATTTATTCCATCCAATATGAATATGGTTATTAAATATTTATAAATTTAGTCTTAATAATTCCAATTTACCTTCAATGAGTGTTAGCGTTATTGATGTTACTAAGCCAAAGATAATTGCAATGATTATTGAAGATTTCATGACGAATAAATTTATATAAATAGAGAAGAAAGTATGTTTTGATGAAGTTTAATTATCGTTTGTTTAAATATTAAAAATTTATGCTTTCACATGCTGTTTTTCAATATTAGATATTTATTTTCAATATTAGATATTTAATAATTATCCGTCGATGAAACAGATAACATGATATACTAAAAATGATATTAAAAATCGATAATTATTTGTGATACATTTTAATTTGTCCCTCTAGCTTTAAGAGGAATTTCGAAAATTCATTTTTACATATTAAATTAAAACTACTTCAAACACGGTTTTTTCTGATTTTTTGTAATTCGGTGAATTTTTCCGTGCCATGTGCCTGTGAATCGAAAAAATTTCAATTAATCTTCGATCCCAAGATTCGATCTTCGGTTGTGAACGATCATTACAGGATTTCAGAAAGAAAAAATATTTTATCAAAAAATATTGCATTATCATAAATTTTAAAATTATACCATATTCTTCAAAAGTAGACAATTCTGATGGAATTCATCATTACTAGTGAATTTCACGATCTTCACCTTTTCATGGTTCAAAATAAAAAGTTAATATTATCCAAAATGATTCTAGTATCGGTTCGAAGTAAACGCACATTTGGTAATATGATTAAAGGAACAGCTTAATTAATAATAGTAATATAAATCATTTATTGTGATATTAAATACACAGTAGGATTTTTAAGGAATTAATAAAAAAAAACAACATATTAGTTCAAATATTTGAGCACGATGTCGTACGAAGAGTTTTACAAGTTTATGATAGAAAAATAATTGTAGATTTAATAGATGCAAACAGTAAAGCGTTTATAAGCAAGCATTATAATAAAAAATATTATTATATTTTTTGTTTTTCATTGCTTTTCTGCTTTAACATCAAATTCGCGTGTTCGCTTCAAAAAGTATATCTACAACAATTAAAAAGAAAATAAATGGTATTCAAAATTACATAATTGAGTAGAATTTACGGAAATCATTGAATGAATTGAATGACCCTGAAATCATGATCCTTAACTGAAATTGAAGTTGGAAATCAGTACCCTGAAATTATGATCCGAAGATCAATTAACTGAAATTGTTTCAGACATGAACTTATTGTTAAAAAGCTATTATTTTCGGGGCATTGTGTTTCCTTGCAGATCGACGGTTCAGGCATAAAAGTGGATGGATTTCGCTTAATATAAAGAACATAACATATTCCTAAGTAATCATAATATAGCATTTATTCCTTTCGCATTCATTTATGATAACGGAACTTTAATAAAATACATATTTGATCGTATAGATCGCTGACGATTGAGATAATACCTTATTCACGTAGTTTTATTTGTATTTCGTTATTATTAATTGAATCCAATTATAAACAGAATCCTTCTGCTTACTTTCATTTTTTAACCTAAAAAACAAACTTTAGATTCAGTCACGTGGCGTCTGAAATGAAAATATCTTGAATTTCAGCATTTAATCACGAGACCATCCTAAATAAATCTATTTATTTCTATTGGAACCATAAAATATAAAATATAAATTATAAATGTGAATAATTAAACAAAAAGTAATAACCAAATTTATTTATTATTTATTTGCTTAATCTAATTCGTCTTTCTTTCCTTAGGCTCATCAGAATGGATAAATAAATAAATAAATAGAAATCTTTATATATAGATCAATAACAATCAAATTTTGTGCTATTTTTTATTTCAGTAACTGTTTTAACCTTCCAGACTTACATAATATATTAATTAATATTCAATAAGCAATGAACGCATCATGTATAATTAGATTAATTACGAACATTCTACCAAACACTTTATTTAAAGCTCTTACAGATTTATTTTTGGAGAACTAAAATGAATAGAGAATTATGATGTATTAATGAATAATTACCCCTGCAAAATGAAATTTCTTGGTTTGGTATGAAGCGCCGTACCGTTTACGTCCGGGATTTTATTTTTTTGTATTTAATCCCTCATAAAACAAAAATCCGGAAACGCATCGTAGTACAAATTCTAAATTCGAACTGGTTCCCGACAAATTTTATCTTTTGGTCAGCTAGTCAATATTAAAATATTTATAAGAAAATACTAAATTTATTTTTTCATTGAAGTTTCATAAATTTATTATCCTATTTTTAAATAATAGGTTAGGCTATAAAATGAAATAAAAAGTTTCAAGTGATCTTTTTGCCGCTCTACGGACATTCATATACGATCCAATTATTTTCATCACCATGAAAGTGCCAACATTTATCCCACTCATTATTGAAAGGGCCGCGCCATTTATCATGTTCATAAGATAAGGCAACTCCGAATATGAAGGTATATTATCAGGGATATTCAAATGATAACTACGGTGAGCAATTGCAAATTGGTCGTCGATTGCTAAGTAGCGAGGTCAATTCCAAGTTGCTGAAAGGTTATTAATGGTGGCTGCAGTCATAGTCAAGGTACCGGTCTCTGCCTTGTTCTGTATCCACTAAATGACCTGTATATTTACAGTATAAAGATGTTATTCGTATATTTAAATATTAAATCATAATTATTCAATTTACCTTCAATAAGGAGTGCCATTGTTGTTACTAGATCAAAGATTTCATGACGTTTTCAACGAAGATCTCGTACATATGATACTATGATATTATAAAGTTGAATGATTTTTTTGTGATACATTTATTTATACTTCTAGATTGGAGAATGTTAAAAATAATTATTTTAACTTAATATAACACACATGATCAAAATTTTGGGTGTTACAAAAAAAAAAAAAAAAGAAAAAAAAGCATTGAAAAGATCTGCGCTATCTGCACATGAAAATTTGGTGTTTTTGAAATCGCATGTAGACGATCAAAAAAATTTTATTTACAGAAAAA
Organism: Funneliformis geosporum; assembly: GCA_946474995.1. NCBI lineage: Eukaryota > Fungi > Glomeromycota > Glomeromycetes > Glomerales > Glomeraceae > Funneliformis > Funneliformis geosporum. The sequence continues at coordinate 15,381 of CAMKVN010000047.1, forward strand.
TAATTGATTTTCAAAATGAATTATTATTTTTCAAAATAAATTGGTCATTTGCTATTTAAAATCAGGTTATGAGACATAAAACTGAAATTAAAGCTATACTATTAAATTAGATGCACGTCTTATAATATGAGCAATAATGTAAAAGTATTTACTATAAAATTCAGGGATATATTACACACAGCTTAAAAAAATTTTTTCTCGGTAAATTTCAAGATATTCTCAACTGACTCGTAATTTTGAAATAAACGAACGCCTTTTATATATAACTTTTGTCTATAACGAGGTTAAGAGATTATTCAAATAAAAAATTGGAATATTTATACTTTAGAATCAAATCATTAAATGGAGGTTGTTAGAAAACTTTATTCGGAATTTGAATTTAATTAAAATTAGTTGTATGTATTGCCATTACATTAATACATCACAATTTAGTAAATCATATGATCAATAAAAATCAAAATCGGCATTTTCAAGTACAACTAAAACATAATTACGCAATTATCAAAGTGACACGAATGGCGAAGTGAATCCAATCATGACTTTAATTTTTAATGAAATTATAAAGAGAAAGAGAAGCATTTTATTACCAATTAATTATTCAATCATGGCTTTTCAGTTAAATTTGGTTTATGAGAGAAGCCAAAACATTTATTACTTTATTCAGAAACAGGTATATAATTGTAAGAATAGTTACTTCCTCAAGCGAATCACTCATAATCGTTCGTAGCTATCAAACAACTAAAGATGATTACAAAGAAATTTATATTTTAAAAACATAAAATAACATCCGAACTGTCGGTGATATTCTAACCCCCCATCAAATATCTGCAGTCGCACATGATCATGCTTATAATAATAAACTATTATAAAATGTCAAAAATATCAATAATAATTATATAGTTTATTTATAGCTTAATATAAAAATATCAGCATGTTTAAAAAACCATGACCTAAGAAAATTTGAACACATACAAAAAATAATTTTTTTTATCCAATTAATATAAAATATTTTATTTAAAGAATCACAAACTTGCGAAAAAGTCATTTTCATCAAAATTTAAAATTACCGCAGTATCAGAATTGCACTTAACATACTGAGGTAACTATTACCTGTTATTTTTAATCTGGTTGAAAATAAACTGTCAATGGAGAGTGGATATATCAGTGTTCGTAAATTTTTAAATAAAAAAAAATTATAATTTATTTAATAAAAATGTCTGATAATAATTATAAAGATAAAGAGTGTTAAAAAAAATATAATATCTAAAAATATTTTCACCGAACAAAAAAAAGGAATAAAATATGAAGCTTAGTATTATAAGGGTTGGATGATATTCTAAAAAAAAAATTCCAATAATTCAAGAAAGTTTTTACGAGCTATACTACTATGATTCATTAATTTTTGTTTAAAAACTGGAAATAAAAAGATTCGATTTTCGATCAATCCCATGCGACTGAATACGATGTTGTATAGTATAGTTGATGAAAATTTATACGTATAGTTGCGAAAAAACTATACTCTGAGTTTAGAAATTTTTAATATCACACCGTCTATACTGTTATACTTTATAAATTCAGGACATTAAACTACTCGATATCTAATAAAAATTTTTAATAAAATTTTCCTAACTGCATTTATTATTTATTTATGCATTTTTTAAATAAAAAAATTTAATATTAAAAAAAATTGATAAATTATCAATGTTTAAATAAATATCATCCTGAAAATCCAAAAAATCTGCTTGAACCATTAGTTAATAAAATTATTAAAAATAGAATTGCAACGCAAAAGAATCCAAAAATTTTTTAATAAAAAATGTGGCAGTGCTTCTTTATTAACGTGTTTTTTAATGATCTTCCAGTAACAGCTAGGTCCGGAGCGTTTTCAATGATCCTTGAAAAACCAAGGGAAAGATTTATTTTCACGCCCGGTCGTACTCATAACCGCAGCTCAATACGATAATCCGTAACCTACGCGTGTATTAAATTAATTACATGAAGTATATATATGTATATATATTTTTTTAATTAAAAATGACGCATTAATATATTTTTTATAAAATATATAATTAACAACAAATCTCTAAAAATATTTGTCACCTTTCAATCGAAAATCGTTTGCCAAATTTTCTTATAAATTTTAATTAATTAGATCGCCTAGATGAAGTATGTTATGTAGTAATATCAAGTGCAAATTAAAAATTAATCTTCTACATTTGTTGTTTGTAATTAACGTTAATTTGATTCAAATAAATCACTTTATAAATATTATAATCATTAATACATTATTTTAATTTGCATATTATGATATAATAATATATAAATTCTCTTACAAAATAGTAAAATTCAGAAGAATAAATGAGAATAAAGCACAAAATTAATGTATAAGTGATTATTTATTTATAGTATTATGAAAATCTATTAATAAATTACTATCCAATAATGATTTACTGTACATCCGAATTCATTTAAATACTGACTTAAAAAAGGTTTTTCCGTTTATTTGATATTTTTACATAAATGTGTAATACCAGTAAAGGGCATTTTCTAAATTTCTTTCTGAACCTTCACCAATTGCAAATAAAAATGCAAGATTCATTTGTGCTATAAGATTTCCATTTTCAGCAGACTTGTTATACCAATAAAAAGCCATATCTAAATTCTTTTCTGTTCCTTTACCATATTGATATAAAATTGCAAGATTATTTTGTGCATATAGTTGTTCATTTTTAGCTGCTTTTTGATACCAATAAAAGGCTATTTCTAAATCCTTGTCTGTTCCTTCAACATTTTGATATAATAATGCAATATTATTTTGTGCATTTGCATTATTATTTTCAGCTGCTTTATAATGCCAATAAAAGGCCATTTCTAAATCCTTATCTGTTCCTTCACCATTTTTATATAATAATGCAAGATTATTTTGTGCATTTGCATTATTATTTTTAGCAGCTTTTTGATACCAATAAAATGCCTTTTCTAAATTCTTTTCTGTCCCTTCACCATTTTCATATAATAATGCAAGATTATATTGTGCATTAACATTATTATTTTCACCTGCTTTTTGATACCAATATATAACTTTTTCTAAATTTTTTTCTGTCCCTTCACCATATTTATATAATAGTGCAAGACTATTTTGTGCATTTGCATTATTATTTTCAGCAGCTTTTTGATACCAATAAAATGCCTTTTCTAGATCTTTTTTTATTCCTTCGCCATTATGATATATTTGCGCAAGATTATTTTGTGCATTTACATTATTATTTTCAGCAGCTTTTTGGCACCAATAAAAGGCCTTTTCTAAATCCTTTTCTATTTCTTCACCATTAAAATATAATTGCGCAAGATTATATTGTGCACTTGCATTATTATTTTCAGCAGCTTTTTGATACCAATAAACGGCCTTTTCTAGATCCATTTCTGTACCTTCTCCTTTATGATACAAATAGCCAAGACTAAATATTGCATCTTCATTATTATTTTCTACAGCTTTGTGATACCAATAAAACGTCTTTTCTAAATTTTTTTCTGTACCTTTTCCCTCATAATATAAACTACCAAGATAATATTGTGCATCAGCATTATTATGTCCTGCTATTTTTTGAAAATAATTAAAAGCTTTTTTATAATTCTTTTTTGTATTAATTTCATAATAATTATTAAAATTAATTGCAAAGTAATATTTTATTTTATTTACTCTATTTTCTCTTATATTTATCATTAAATCATTCTTTTTCAAAATATCCTTTGCAATAATATTTCCATTTTCTGATGCTTTATTATACCAATATAAAGCTTTATTTTTATCTATTTCTGTTCCGATTCCATTAAAAAAACAATACCCAAGTTGATATTGAGCATCAGAACTTCTTTCCTCTGCCAATTTTTCATAAAATTTAAATGCTTTATTATCATCTTTTTCGACTCCTTTTCCTAGTCTAAAGCAATCCGCTAAATTACGTTTTGCAATAATATTTCCATTACTGGCTGCTGTGTAATACCAATAAACGGCTTTCTTTTTATTTTGCTGGATTCCGATGCCATATTCATAGCAATGACCTAAATAATATTGTCCTACGATACTTCCATTTTCTACAGACTTCTTATACCAATCAGATGACAATTTTTTATCACACTCTATTCCATATCCATTATAATAACATTTGGCAAGATAAACCTGCGAAATTGAATAATTTTTTTCGGCTGCTTTTAAAAATAATTCTACTACTTTAATATTATTTTCTTTTATAGCAATATTATAATAATAAAGTAATCCGAGAAGCCATGTATATTTTATATTTTGCTGCTTTTTTAGCCAATCTAAAAGATTTTCTATTGGATTTAATCGTGATATCTTTTGCTTAATGAAGTGTTTAATTTGATCAAAAGTAATACCTTTATTATGTTTTCTAATTATAAACTCAATTAATCTATCGATAGTTATATGATTTATAAATATTGAGTCAACTGAATCTCTTGAAAAGTTTTCAACTTGAAAAATCGAATTTAATAATTTATCCTTGAAATCCGATATATCTGATTGAAAAGATTCTTGACTTTGTAAGCTTGAATTGCTTTGGTTAACTTTATTATAGAAGTTAATATCTTCGGATAATTCTAAGTTCTCTAAATCTTCATCTATTGATTTAATACTAGATTTATCTTCTATTGTCAAATTAATTAATGAATTCTTTACGATATCGTCAGTTAATTCTAAATCTTCATCTCTTGATTTAAGGTTAGATTTACCATTCATCGGTAAATCAATTTCGTTTTCAATAAGATTGGTATTTATCATATCACTGTTTTCAAGAGAAATGATTGCCTTAAGTGTTGAAATAACTTTTTGTATGTTTGGACGATCATCGGCTTCATATTTCCAACATACTAATTGAATGAATAGATAAAGATTAGAATTCTTTTTTTTAAAAATATATTTATTATATAGATAATTAATTACCTTGATATAAATTACTATATTCAGGTGGTGTTCCATCAACAATTCTTTCTCTTTTTCCATTTAATATAAGCAGCATTAAATCTGCATCGTAATCAATACCTTTAAATGGTTGATATCCGCTTGAAATTTGCCACATCAAAACTCCAATACTATAGACATCGGATTTTTTATTTAGTATGTAATCCTTATTTTTATCTAAACTTTTTGGATCCACGTAAGGTAATACACCAAATAATTTAGATGATTCTTCAGCAATTTTTTTTGATAAACCAAAATCAGCTAATTTAATTATTTTCTGATGTACAAGTACATTCCCTGCATGCTAAAATTTTATTAATTAATAAATTATTATTATAAATAAATAAATAAATAAAAGAATTGATAAATAAAAAAAATTTAATGTTTACCAGGTCACAGTGAACAATTTCACAATCATGTATAAATTCTATAGCACTTGCTAATTGTAAAGATAACTGATACTTGTCATACCATTCAAGTTCACTAAAATTGTTATTTAGATATCGATTTAATGTACCGCTGTCGGCATATTCCAAAACTAAAGAATATTTGTTTATTTGATGAATTGCGTTCGCTATTTATAAAAATATAGAATAATTAATTAAATATTTTTGAAATATTCTGAAACTAGGGTACGTTATTCCTAATTTTTACCAGTTTCTTCCCTTGTGATACCACAAAATCGCAGAATATTTGGATGAAAATCAACCCTTTTATGTAATTTTATCTAAAAAAGAATTTGAATTTTAACAATGTATTGAATAAATCTTTTAAATAATTTCATATGTAACCTACCTCATTTACAACTTCTTTCAGAGTGATTGTATCATTATTAAAAGATTTCAAAGCAAAATAACGAGTGGGATTTTTCCAATTAGCACGAACAACTTTTCCAAATGAACCATTTCCTATTGGTTGTAAATCGAAAAATTCCGAATATTCATAATAACTGAGATATTCATCAGAAATCGATTTTTCTAACCAACCAATATCAAAATTAGATATTTCAATGTTAGATGACATTGATTTTTTTTTATTTTTTTTTTCACTGCGTCTTTTAAAAGAGGAGAATTTATCCAAGTTTGCTAAATTTGTGTACAAAACTGTATTTAGTCAAGTGGACCAATAAAAAATTTTTGATCATGGATCTCCTCCGATCATATATTATTGGTTCTTTCTTTCTTCATTAATGTGCACAGCATAAAGCTAATTAATTAATATCATATCATGTAAAAATAATGTCACAAGTAAATTTTCTATTCTTTATAAACAAACAATTTCTAGTCTATAAAAAAAGGAGAGATTTGTAATATTTATTACTGCGCCACGATTTCTTAATTTTCTTTTCTAGAAATTAATTTTCTCTCGGATTATTAATTGTATTTTATGTATCTTGGACAATAAATCAAGACAAGAATTAAGCATTCTTTGGTTATTTGATATTCGCCGTGGTCACCAGCATGTGTATTATTGACGCAGTGTTATTGACATCACATGTCACAAAATCTGGCGCAGTATCGTCGTCAATAATCATACTCGGACTTATTAAACGCGTCATATAAAAGTTTATTCAGATATAAGACACGTTCCGTTCTAAAAGCTTGATAAAAGGTTTGTTTTTAAATCTTATATAAGCATTTTCAGAAAATTATATTTTCTTTATTTTATTCTCCTCTGCTTCCCTCCAAGTATACTACGTTCCATTTAGTAATGTATCAATATATAACATACGCAGTGCATTTCTCCAATTTTGAGTAGAAAATAGTGTTACAAGTGATTTTCATATTAAATTTCACGCCTTTTTTACTTCGTAGATATGCAAGCTGTGTAACTTTATTATACTTTTTTATGATTTTTTTATACGATTGTTCGACTATTAATTTATCATCTTAAAAACTCAAACGCTCCCATAACTTTTAGTGGATCTTACTTGAAAACAGGCAATTTTGCTTTTAAACTTATAAATCTTTCACAATATTTTTTTTGTATTAAAAATAAATATAAAACCTTTTTTTTTAAAAAAATAAAGTATTATTGAACAAATAATGTCCTTGAATAAATTTCAACTTTATATTAACAAATTAAAAGTTTGTCACTTGTTAAAAGAAAAATATGATAAAGCTTACAATTTAAATTAAAATTTGAAAGGTTTTAATAAAAACTCTTGAAAGATTCTTGAAAGGTATATCTATTTAAATAATTTTTGGATTTTTTTTACTTGGATTTTTGGAACTCCAATAATTTTTTTTTTTACTTAGATGGTATAGTAGAAAATATTTTAATTAGATTTCTTTTTAGATTTTTTTTAATATAAGAAATAATCAACTCTAATAATATTGAACTTATATAAATAAAGTAGATTCTAATTAATAATCATACTTTTGTGTTTTATATTACTACTGAACCATTCTTTTTTTAATTACTTCTTTTTCAATCAAAATGCCTATTATTCATCTAATTATAAAACATTAAAATTCCATTATTTAATGAAAATACTTATTCATGTAGATAAACATGTAACAATTGAAAAATTTATTACATTTGCCATTTATAATTTAAACTGAAGTTGTGGGATTATGATTTGAAATATATTTCAGAAAAACAAAATTTAGTAAAAAGAAAAGGTAGTTAGTAAAAATACAAATAAAAAAAGCATAGTAAAATATTATTTGATCTAAATAGTCAAATTCAACAAAGAAATATATAAAAAATTATCATCTTTAATAATTATTTCAAAAATATTACTAGTTTATATAACATAAATTTAATAATAAAGTAAATTTACCTTTACCATGTTTATTAAAAGAAGTTTTATATACATTATATTTAATTTATACAGTTAATATCTATTTTTTTACTATTTGATCATATGAATAAAATTTGTTACTATAAAAATAATTTTTTAATTTTTCAAAAATGTAATCCAGTAGGTTACAAAAACTGAAACATTGAATTTACCAGACTATAATATTATAAATATATACTTACTCTTTTCAAAATTGCATATATATCAAATTAAAATTTGTTAGTAATCATTACTAAATTTACTCACTTTTCCATTTAATTGGAATGTATATTTAAAGTTACAAGAAAACTAAAAGATATATACTTATTAAAATTGCCAATATGCTAAAACTTTACTAAAACTATATTAACATCTTATTAAATTTATATAAAACTAAGATAAAATGTTAAAATATTAAAACTATAATAGTAAATAGCTAAACTGAAAAAACTATAATAAAATTATATTAAACTCTTATTAAAATTTTGCTAAACTAAATGTAGAATTTTGAAGAGATTTAGGTAAGCAAAATTATGTATATCATATAAATTAATTAATAATTATTTCAAATTAAAAAATTTGTGATTTGTAATATAAAAATTAATTTATATTATACATAAATATATGAGATATATATTCATATATTTTTGCAATTACAATAAACTTGAAGTTTTATTAAAATTAAAAAAAAATAAATTATAAATGAAACTCTTATATAACATTTTCGAATCATTTTAAATTTAACAATCATAAAGTAGTTTTTTTTCAAGAATTTTAATTTTGTAAATCAAAAATAAACCAAGTAATTTCTTAAGTGATATTTCTTCATTTGTGTATTATATTTGTTATATTATATTATTATATATAGATATTATATTATAGCAAAAGAAAAATTTCTTTTAATTTTTATCTATTTATTCGTTTTTTTTTTTATAAAAAAATATAAAATATTATATAAATATATTTTAGTTTTGAACTTCTTTTTTTTAAAGATAAATAAAAAAAATTAAAATAATGATTTTTTTAAATTTTTTATTTTTTATTTTATTAAATTTATTATTTCAAGACAAATTCTAATACTTTAATTTAAATGAAACAGTTTTATTCAAATAAGGCAATCTTGAATAAAGTTATTTAATAAGTATTTAAAAGATTATATATCAAATTTTATTAATTTTAAATTAATATTTATGAAAATATCAATTTTTTTTTAAATATACTAATTAATTTTATATTTTTATTTTTTAATTTAAATATATAGGTATAATTTAATGAAATAAATCTGATATTATATTTATCTTTTCTTTTTTAATACAAATTATAGTAAGATAATATTATTATACTTTATTTTTTTTATTTTTTTTTAAATTTAAATATATAAATATTTTAAGATAAAACAGATTTTATATCTATATTTTCTATAATTTGCAATGAGATAAACTATAATTTTAGTTTCAATTTCTTATAATTTTTTATGTTTTTTAACAATTTAAAATAAATTATTATAACTTCTGAATTAATTAAAAGTAAAAAAATCAAATCTTATTACTTAATAAGAAAAATATTAAAAATATTTATCAAAAGTTCAATAATAAATTACATGATAAAATATAAAAAATTTTGCTTTCTTATAAAATATTAAAAAAGAAAAATATATTTTTTAAAAGAAAAATTATAAAGAAACATAAATACCAAAATAATACTATTTCAAGAAGATCAACATGTAAACGATTTCAAATATTTATAAATAATCTTAATAATTTGAAAATAAATTAAAAGGAAAATTTTTGATTACCTTTGCAAAAAAATATATGGCTTATATCAAGCAATACTAATAGAAAATAAGAAACATAAATCTGTTTCTAAAAAACTACAAAGTTATAATGAGTATAAATGATCTTTAGCTAAGGTAAATTCTGAAACTATTTTAGTATAGAAAATAACTGTGAAAATTAATCTCATTTATTTTAAAAGTATTTAATAATAAATGAATTTAAAAGAATTTATTATTCATTACTTATAATAGTAGCTATATCAAATGAATAAATTTGAATATTCTGAAATAAATCATAGAGATTATCAAATATTTAAATACATTAATTACAGTTAGTACCCTAATCTACTTAATTATTAAGAAAGAATTTTTTGCTTAATCATATATTATATAAAAACAATTTTTCAATAATTTATAATATTATTTAATAATTTATATAAAAAAACTAGTATCATTATAGGAGCTCAAATATTGAAAAAAAGTTATTAGTAATAATTTTAATATGTTATTTCATGATTTATGATTATAATAAATTATCTAAGATCTTAACTTTCTTATTTTTCTATAATTTCTTAATTTCTTATTTTTCTTATATTTTTTTTTAATATATTTATTTTTTTAATTATGTTTATTTATACAGATTATAATCTAGTTAATTAACATATTTTTTTTATATATAAAGACAAACATTTTATATATGTATTTCAAGTAATTATTTGTTATTTTTATAAATAAAAGATTTTTGTAAATCATACTGCAATAAAATATGGTAGATAATAAGTTTGGTGGAGAACGAGTCTTTTATTATTTACAATTTCTAGTTCTGGAAATAATGGTTCATTTTTATTTTAATTCCACCTTAAGATAAAATATTTGGTAATACTTGCCATCACATCAAGAGGAATTCAGCTATTAAATTCTAGTTAACATTTCTAGGAAAAAAACTTGAAAGCATTCATAAGATATTATAAGTAAATTTCAAAATAAACTTTTTTTAAATAAACACTATTTTTAACTATTGTAAACTTATTGATAGGTAAAGTCCATGAGTTTAATTATTAAATAGACAATTTAAGGTCAATAGAGAATCTAACAATTCAATTTCTTTGAGAATCTGTAATAAGTAAATTGATTTTTCAGTATCTTTTCCTTTATACTCTTCATCATCACATCATTGCTTTATCATTAAATTGAACTAATCTTGTGGTTCTTATTGATCTAAAGTATTTTATAATTATCATTAGGTATAACTTTCAAAATATTAAACTATTTCCACAATAGCAGCATAAGAAAAATATTCTGTAACAACCTTATTAATTAGAAAGGCTACTTCATGAATAGGTCTCTTATTTTCTCCTTTAAAATAAATCATCATAGTAGTAGTAGATAAATCCATAGACTTCTCAATAATTGACGAGTGTCAATACTTCTTGTGGCTTCAGTATCAATAATCTGAAGTGTTTCAATTCTGATGATGAAGTAACATAATATAAAGCCATAGTGTTTAAGCTATCTGCAACAACGTTAAATCATTCCTGATTCAAAGCTTAGCACTTAAGTAAGTTCCAAATTACTCATTGTAAATATTTAGCAAATGAAATATTGCTTTTAATTCATTAGCGACCACTTCATCGGAATGAAATTGAAGGATGCACTCTGAGAATGTATCTTTCATCATTGATGTTACTGGAATTCTATCTGAGTTCTACAATAGCATTCCAGTTATAGGAACGGATTGTTCAATCATTTCTGGAATTGAGATTACTATATTAATAACGAATTATTTGTGTATATAAATTGCGAGTGAATATTCATCAGTCGAAACTAAACTAAATAGTATATTTGTTGATAATTCACTTTGCTTTGCTAGATAATCTTGAAATAATATGTAAAAGGATTGATCAAGATTTAGCATCTTTACCTTCAAGAGAGGATGCGCCACCAAAGAATTGTTTATGGATCAACTTGGTTTAATATTTGCTGAAGAATTTCAGGACTAATGGAAGTATTTAGCGAAGATATATTTCACTCAAATCTTTAATCTCATTTAAAGATAACGTCAACTAATGTATCTTGTTTGATCACGAGTAGAGTGTTAGCATTTTTTAGTCATATTGTTTTGTTTATAGATTCAATAGCACAAGAAGTATTGGTGATCCAACTCAGTAGATTATCAAATTTATGGATAAAACTATTAGTAGAATAAATTATTTCAGACATTTTATCAGATTTCCAAATACAATAACTTGCCATCATATAGTTGTGTCTAGACGAAGCAGGCATCATTCCATCCATTTGCAAAACAACAAGATTTAAATTCATTGAGCCCGGTAAACGGATTTTATATTCGTCATGAAAAAATGAGAACATGTGCAGCTTTGGCTTCTCGGAAGATAAGTTATTGTAGCTGTAAATTGGTAAGTAAATTATCAACTGCATTCATTTTAGGTATTGCGAAAGCTCCAGTTAAAGCTTGGGTTTCGCCTGTTAAAGCCTGGAGGATTGAAAAAATAATTTTATTCCTTTTATTTTCTTAGTAGTCACACACAAAAGTGGTGAATACCTAAAGCAAAAAAAGAAAATATTAAAATAAATAAACCCGCAATATAATAAAAAAATCATTCGGCGAGAAAATATTACTCACGATTAGTCGATTCTAAAACATTTTTTGATCAATATTATCGTATACATAATTGTACTTAAATAGTAAGTAAAGTAATATTAATTGTAATGTACTCTCTTTAAAAGCGAGTGCTCAACTATTTTATACAAAATATTGTCATCTAATAAATACAAAACTCGACTAAATAATACATTTAATAAAAACAAACGATAAAATGTGCAAACCTCCTGCACGGATTAAAAAAAAAAAATATTAATATTAAATAAAAATTAATTAATTAACGACCGTAAAGATGATGTCATTCGCTGTTATGAGTGTAAAAGTAGGTGGGCTCGAAACACGTCACTAAATTAAAAATGAGTAATATAGAAAATCTCGGATGATTTTAAAAAAATAAATATTAGGAAATTGGTACAGCAAGTACTCGAACTCAAGACATGTTTACTGAGATACTCTTATATTATAAGCAACATGCCTAGAGCTGTTACCACTATACTAATTCAACATTTTATTAATTTGCATATAAATTCAAATAATTTAAATTAAATTGCATGAAACATGTCATGTGATTTCATTTCTTAAAAATTAGTTACATTAGTCGTGACATGTGAGGCGTGAACAATAGACAAGACACTTTCTGTAAACCTTCAATTTTATTAATAAGGTCGGTTATATATTATATGTAAAATTTAACGCGAGTTCATAGGAGCGGTTTTTTTAATTTTTTTTTTAAAAATATATCTAAAAAAGCTTTGTGAGAATGGCAATTTCTTATTATTTTTTAACGATTTATGTTGGAATTTTATTTCGCTTTTTTTTAATAAGTTAATAATATTGCATCTTAAAAAGAAACATAGGTATGATTTGAATAACACGCAGTAAATAGTAAATGTAGAACTTTGAATCAAATTTGTCATATTATAAAACACATTCTGGGATAATAGAACCTTTTATTTATTTTCTCATTTCTATCTTGACATTTCTGATAAAGTAATTTCGGTGATTATTCCATCTACATCTTTATGACAATTTAATATTTCTATCAAAGACTTTATTAAATTTTTTTACATACTCCTTTTTGAAAATGACTTCTTCTAACACAAACTCGACCGCCAACTTGTTGAGGACTTGATAGATCAAGTTTCTGAACCTGAATGGATTTGGTGAGTATCGCTCGCAGAGTTAGAATTGCAAAATTGGATTTGATTTGATTTAAAAGTATGTAATTATTTAATTTATAAATTACTATTCAAAAATATATTCTAATCCATTATTGGAACAATCTCCAAAGCAGCATAATACAACCAAATGACGCGGACACAAAATGGGCATAATTACCGAACTATAATAAATCAAGTATGATTAATAAATAATACCTCCTGGTTCTTCATATGAGTATTTTTTTAACATTTGAAACTGGTTCTAATGTTATATATTTAATTTTTTTTAAATACAAAAATTTTCTAATAAAATATATTCTCAGGTCTAATTATCAAACAAACTCGTTTTGGCACATTAATCTTCTTGATTTTTCAATTTTACCTTTGTCACTGTCAGACATTTTTATAAATTTATAAGAAAAAAAATTTTATTTTTCGAAATGAATCAATAAATTATATTGTACAACGAAAATTAGTGCCTTGTTAAGTTTCATTATTAATAATTTCATTTGACGTATTAGTGCAAAAATTGGCGACAGCAGTAAAAAAGTTCTAGCAGAGGAAGAAGAAATTCCAAAAGCAAAAGGATGATTATTTTTTAAAGAAAAGAGAAAGGCAAAAATTATTTGATATGACTAAAATGATTGGATACAAATTATAGATTCAGAAATTTCTACCTCCATTCTATTCTATGATTTCTCAAAAGAAATTTTAAATCTTGGTTGGGTAAAATGAATTTTACAATTACTTGTAGAATTGGAATAAATGAAATTTTTTATAATATAAAAATCAGATCTAATATAAAATGTTACTGTTTTACTCACTTTTCAATATGTATTTTAACAATCATTATATAAATATTTCAAAATTTATTTAATGGCAAACAACTTTGTAAAGTCATAGCTTTGAAAGCATCATGAGTGTGAGTGTTCAAGTCCCATTTCTCAAATCTAAATAAAATTCATTCATTTTAATAAGTGATTTTATAAGCTTTTTCAGGGAGTAAGGTTAGATCAATAGTGTGAATTTTAATATACTTGAAGCTTGCATGATGAATAAGTTATTCTTATATTCTACTGTATATATAAAGCTATTCATAAATTTATTCATAGAGTTTAAAGGCGTTCATCTATAAACTGATATCATTTCAATGTAATTTATAATTTGAATAAATTTCGGAAAAATTGTGGACACAATTTATTCTAAAGAATAGATTTCGATTTTAAAAAAAAATAAAATGAAGCGACACAACGGAAGCAAGACAAAAAATAATTGATGTATTGGGTAATACAGTTAGTTACTGAAGGTTAGGTAAACAATCACAATGGTAAATTTTTTTTTTTTATAAATCAAATTAAAATTGCAACGCAATAAATATAAATTAGAATACTGAGACTAATAATCGTTAAATTAAATGGTTAAATCGTGAGAAAGCATTTAATATAAAGGTTAACTTTCAGATATTTTGAAAAATCGCTAATGTTATTTATGGAAATATGTTTACTACCATTGATAATTGCAAGCTTTTTTGAGCTAAGAAAAGATTCAGAATGTATATAAAATAAAATATCAAAATCTATTGTAAAGTTAGAAATCCTCATATTTTGATTTTTACCTTGATTTCTAATATTTCATCAAAAATTCTGTCCGCCCACAAATATATCCCTTCATCTTTTATATAAAAACCTAAATATATTTGACAAATCTTAACATAAATCTTTTCAATGCAAGAGCCCATGATCTAAACTAAAACTTTTTATTGATTATAGAAAACGAGAATTAGTTTATTTTAAACAGTTTCATAATGTCCTTTAATAAGTCCTGATTAAACAAGGGTATTAATTAAGGAATGAAATGGCTAGGAATAAAAAATAGTTGTGATAGCAACGAAGATAATCGTTCAGATAGGGGAATTAATTCAAAAATATATAAACTATAGTATGTTTTGGGAATAAGCAAAGAGAAATAATATGACGCAGGGACTCGCATTAAATTACCTAGAATCCCGAAAAATGGCTTTTCATATATTCGCTCGCTACTATCCATTTCCATTTTCTAACTAAAATTGATAAAAACTTTAATTTTAACTTTTTAATTATTAAAATGCAGAGGTAATTTATATTTGTGAAAAAAAAATTAAACAAATTTAAGTTTAATCCTAAAAACGCAAAAAAGAAAAAAAGTGATTATAAAATGTAAAAAAGAACACACACCATGTAATACGAAGCTCGATTCTGTAATTCCCATAAATCCAAAATGAAATTATTGGTACACTATTGGGAACGCCTCCGGTAAAAATTACTTTGGCAGAAATTGAGAATTGATATCTGATAATTTGTCATGCAAGACCAATTTTTAATAAGCCAATAATTCAATCATTTAGAATACCGGTATTTCTAACGTTGTGATGGAGTGATGCCGTTTCAAATGAAATTGTGAGCTGTGGGACTAAATTTACACGAATATAAAGTAGTAATGGGGCATTGCGGAGGTGCCATCCTGTCGTCGATGCCACATTTTTATTGACAAATAGTCTTGAATCTTCGTTTGCGCAGAAAGTACACTTGCACCATACTAATTACACTATCGAGTTTCTCCGTTTTGCATTTCTACAACCATTTAGGGTTTGCTTCTATTTCTACTCAGGTGATAGTGGTTCAATTAGAAAATTATTTTGCCAACATTTATGTCCTCTCCATTAGCAACAATAAGTCTATTGTGCCAATTGTACAATGTTAAAATCAAAAATGATTGTATCGTCCCATGTATACTGGTTGTAAAGTCGTATGCAATAGCCTTTCCATTGCTTAAACGCATAAAGATTTTATATTTCTGCTCCTTTTCACGTAATATGCGGTACACATCACTGTAAACTATAAATTCTTTTGGCTTTACTACTGTCGTACTCGTTTCTCTCATTTCAGTTTTATTATTTCGTTTAAAGCAGTCGTTCTTTTCAAGTTCGAGAAATTTGCTTATTGCCAAGGAAATTTCTTTCGGGTTGAGCATCGATATTCGATCAAATATTCGTGTAATGTGTAAATAATATGTATTCAAGTATGAACTGTCGCGTTAATAAAATAAAAACCTTTTGTTATTTATAAATTTTTAGCAAATACAGTAATACATAAAAATAAAAAGACTTAATATTTTGTTGGCCTTCCAATTGCTTCCAATATTGCATTATTTCTTCGTGGCATTGTAGTTATAATATTTTCAAAAACAAAACGATCCATTCCGTCTTTAGTACAATGTTATATTCATTCATAGCCACACGCTTTTGAATATTATATTTCCAAATGTTCTTCTCCATAGATTCAGGTTTGTCCAATAAATAGAATCGTAGTTATTTTTACAGTTTGAAACCATGCGAGCAGACTTATTAAAACTGATACATAAAAATACAATTAAACAAAATTTGGATACATATGCACAATCTCATCATATTACGCAACAATTGGATCGTGTAACTATTACATTAGATATTTCACAACTTCAATTTTTAGAACCAATTCATTCATTTCATTAAAACGTTACAATGTGACATTTTTTAAAGTTTTGCTTAATTTTATTATGTGGTCATTAGCTATTTACAAGAATAGTAAATCATACCCGAACATAGGTTTATTAACAAATCTCTCATATATATATATTTATGCAGTTTTATTATTACCGTCCTCACATATTATTTGAACAGAAGTAAAAAATTTTTTTTTTGTTTTAATTTTCTTCATGGAAAAAAACTTTTCTAGATATGAAAGGAAATATGAAAAAATGCAAATATAGTGTGTATATATATTAACTTCAAACTAAAATACCACTCTAGTTTAAAGTAAAATAAAGGTATTTTTTTTAAAAAAGTAGAATTAACTATCATTACAATGACATAAAGTATAAAAAAGTATTAAAAATCGTTATCTGTCAAATAATTTATTTTATTCAAATGTATTATTCAATTTAAAGTGTTTAAAAATTAAATAATATTAACTTCTTATGAGTATTGTCGTTGTGTGATAGTGCGTGAGATTTTATGGCTAGCATTTCTCGGGTACGGATCCCATAGCGTGCAAAATATTGGGTGTATGTTTGATGACGAGTTTCTATTTGAGGTTATCCTTGCAACGTGACCTCCGAGGCAAGGAGTCAGCAGGCATTCGGTATTAACTCAAATTTTTTATTTATTTTTTTGCTAGTAATAATACTAAACTACTTTAATAATTAATCCATTATGGTGAAATGGTACATTAGCGTATTAAATAACAAAAAAGAGGGGATTTTTTCTGATGTTAGTGAAAACTACCTAATACCATCTTGAGCTAACCACAGATAATTTTAAAACTTGTTAAGTGATTTACTTACAATGTCATGCGATAACGACACTTCTTTTAGGCATTTCAAAGAAAAATGGTCGTTTATTTAAAATGAATTTATTCTGCCAAGATGGTTTATTTCAGATGCATTTGTTGCTGAGTTCAGAATTTGCCACAGTCGCTATTTGCCAAATTGTTTTTGATCGTACGTAACGTAATGGTTTTTCTGAAAGAATTTAAATTTAAGTGGGACAAAGTAATAAATATATGAAATAATAAAGAATGATTGGTGTTACTGTGAAACATATCAATGTAAAATCCTTCGATTTTTATTTTTATTTTTTTATTTTTTATTTTTATTTTATTATATTTTCTGTTTTTATAAACAAATATATCAGTAAGGTATCGTAACAAATATCTAACTAACTTATTGTTAGTTTAGGTGATATTCATGAAACTATTTATAAAAATTTAGAGAATTTTCATTGTCGTATAATTTTTTTTGGTTCTTGATTGACCTTATTAGATAAAAAGAACTGAATTTAAACGACCATATGAATTTAAAAACATTATTATAATCCGAATTTTCGCAGATGATAATATTATTACAAGTAACAAATAAGTAATCAGACCTAGAGACTAAGGATTAATATGGTGGGCCACAAATACGATGAAGAAAATAATCCTTCCATTTTGAATTACGAACAAATAATCATTTTCTCACGATTCGTGTAATTTATTGGTTATCATAAATGTAGGAAGAATTTAAATCGAGATTTGTAGATAGATATGCACAAGAAATTAGATGTAAATTGATAGAACAATTAAAGAATATAAATGGAGAGCGATGATATAATTATATTAACAAATTGATATTGTGTATTCATCGTATTGCAGAAAAATTTAAAGTGGACAAAATTTCCGTTGGTGGTTTCAAAATTTCTTGGTATTCAGGAGGTTTTTAACAGATATACGATAAATTAGAAAGTCTTACATTATTGAAAATGAAAATTTAAAGATTTAATTTCCTCCATTTACGTTTCCAAGAGTTAAATTATAAACGATTTATGATAATGTCAATAAAGATGAGAATATACTTATAATCTTGCGAAACATAGATTATATAATGATGAGAAATATGCTTTCATGATGCAATTGTAGCAACTTAAAATGTGAATAAATGTAGCTGAGATTGTCGAAGTATATCAGAATCTATGATCAAATATTTAATCAATACACTAACTCATTCCGAATTGATTACTGTTATAATAATTTTATTGAGTCTTATCAAAAAAACCATCATCTAAAATCGAATTTAAAAAATAAATCTTTAAAAATTTTTTATTGCTCGCTATTGGTATTTAGGTTTCAAATCAAGTATGAATAATCAAACTTGAGAAAAAGATTTCTTTATTAATTGTATTATTACAAAAAATACTACAAGTCGTAACAGAAAAATGATTTAAAAATAAATAATCTATCTATACAATTTCTTACATTACCTTTACATCTATAATCATTTCCATATCGGTCTAAATAATTCAATGTCTTCAACTATATAAGCTGATTCTTGTTTTAGCACTCTTTCTTTATAACTAATTTGCTTACAATTTATACTTAAATTTTCAAAATTAATAGACAAATCACCATTCGCAAATACAATTTTGGTGTTAAAATCATATAAGCCATTGTATAAATTCTTGAAAACCCCATCAATCTTTTTACATGATTTAATATTCTGATCGAAATTAAATAAAAAGCTTCCACTTTCATCATTATAATTAGTAGAAAAGTAATAAAAATAATTGCTATAACCACCAATGATCTTGTCAGAGTTTTTTAATTTAACTACAAGGATTGTAGAACATTTTAATTTTTGATACTTTTCTCTAAATGATTTCAGGCTTAACCCATCTTGACTTCCTCTATAAATTAAAGAGAACGCGTACGGGTTGTTTTTCGGTATTAAAAGATCTATATCATCATCAGGTTTTCCTCCATCAATCCAATTGGATATGATTGCGGCTTGCTTTGAATTTATTATCACAGAATCAATAAATCCTCTCCTTGCTCCACTAGGCATCCCAATTTTTGATTCTGCTCCAATTAAATGATAAGCCATTATGTCCTCGTAAATTTCATGAGGAATAATAATCTTATAAGGTCTAATCTTCTCATAAAAATCATCTGAACTAATCTCTCTGAATCTAATCAATGGTATCAAACCATCCAAAGTATTCCTTAATTCCTCGATATCTTCACCGGTCCATTTTGTTATATCTCTATTAGACAATAACACTTTCGTATGTTCTATTCCCCATCTAATTAGAAATTCCCAAACATCATCTTCCTCAATATATAAATTATCTACATTTAATATCAAGGAAAGAATTCTTTTATTTAATTTTAACGAATCTCTAGTGCTGAGATATGTTTTAGCCTCAACACATATATATGATGTACAAAAATTTTGAAGGTTACGACAATATTCTAATTTAAATATGCTATTTACCACTGTGGAGAAATTATTTAATAGCCACTCCTTATGTTTTTCTACGAGGTATTCTTGAATGTAAGAAACAACTTCGGGGAGATGTAACTTTGAAGATGCGATCAATAATCCAAACGTGTCCTCTCCCGAAGTTGACTCCAGATCAATGATTCCCGTATACATATACCTAAAAGTGACGAAGAGTTAGAATGTTAAAAAACGATTCAAAGAAAGGGTATTAAGAAAAATCATTAAAATATATCCTTCAACTACCTTAATATCATGGAAAATACGGTTGATGAAATATTTGTAATGCGTAAGACAATCATACTTAGGTCTCGTTTCATAATTCCTTCTTTGGTTTCTAATAGGATTTGTTTAAAATATTCGGATCTAGCATATAATATAATTGAATGGGCTTTAAATATTTTTATATTACAGTCCTTCTCACCCGCCACTTCTATCGTGATGTCTGAATTATAATTTGGTTTTTCTAATAAATATGAAAAATCATTAGATAAATTTGGTAAAAATTTTATAGCCATAATTTTTTTTATGTATATTTTTTTTTAATTTTTTTAATTTTTTTTTTTCGTTTTTATTTATTTTTTTTTATTTTGTATTTCGAAAATAAATTATGAAACAAAAAATTAATCCTTTATATAAATAATTGTCTCGTGCTTTTAATTTGCAGCCCTGTGTAACGCGTTACGACGTTGTGCTAAATTGCCAAGGTTGGTCAATCTTGGGGTTTGAATGTTTATGGTTAGTAAATTTTATAAAGTTATTGCACTTTTCTAAATTCACCTGTATGCATTGTTTAAAAAAAAAAAAAATTTAAAAAAAATCCCATTGTAGAATAGTCTAAATTCGGAAATAGGGGTTCATACAATGATGTTCCCAAGTTTTTCCTATTTTTAATTAATCCTGTGCGACACTTGTAATATAATATATATCTATTATTTAAAATTATTTATTTTTTTTTTTTTTCGAAAATTTTTTTTTTAAAAGAAATGAACATTATAACGAATTTTTATCAAACGCTTTCGAATGACTTAGAAAAGTTGATCAGTAATGTTTATGAAAGTAAGGTCGTTAATATCAAAGTTGGGAATTATCCTAGTGAGAATACTTTTCAAGCGCACTCGAATATCTTGATCGTTCGCTCCCCATTTTTTAGGGATACGCTTTTGAGGCAAAACGTAGTTGGTAAAAATAATTTAATTGATGTCAAAATTCGGGAAATTGATTTTCAAACCTTTCCAATTATTCTCCAGTAAGTCATTAAAGTTTATATTCTGAGAAATTTAATCCATTTCTTATTTTTTTTTTTTTATTTTTATTTTTTATTAAAAGATACATTTATACTGGGGTTGTGGATCTTTCAAATGTGGTCGAAAAAGGTTTATTGGATTTGTTGATTGGAGCGACTTTATTGCAACTTGAAGAATTATCGTATCATTTACAGGATTATTTAATTACTAAACATTCGACTTGGGTTAAACAAAATTATGATCAAATCCTAACAAAAACATTTAAAAAGAGAGATGGATACGTAAAACTATGGGATTATTGTATGCAAGGGATTTGCGAAGATCCAAAGTCATTATTTTCTTCTGAAGAATTTATCAAATTGGACAAGGATATTTTATTCGCGATCTTGGATCAAGAAACGTTACAATGCGAAGAATTAATCATTTGGGAAGCATTAATAAAATGGGGCATAGAACAGTCCCCTACTATTTCCCAAAAACCTGCCGCAACTAGTTTTGATACGAACGATTGGACAGACGAGGAATTTATAATTTTAAAAGGAATCATTGAAAAATTTATCCCGTGCATTCATTTCTTTGAAATAAGTTCAAGTGATTTTTATAATAAGATTAGACCGTTCAGACCAACGTTGGCACCTGATTTATTTGATGAAGTACTGGGTTATCACATGAAAGAAAAAAAGCCTAAATTATGGCCAAGATTAGGTAAAGTCGATTCCGTTATCATCAAATCCAAGCAAGCAACGGCTATAAGTAATTTAATCAAAAATTATGAACTCTCATCACAAAATAGTATCAAAAAATGTTCGTTGTCCCTTTTATATAGAGCCGATAGAGATGGATTTCATTCTGGTATATTTCGCAATCAATGTAATGATCAAGGTCCTAGTTTAGCTTTGATTAAATTGCGTAATGGGAAAATCGTTGGTGGTTATAATCCTTTGGGTTGGATGAAGGTTGATCCTGATGATAGAAAAGATTATTCTAAATCCTTTTTATTTTCTTTCGAACCTAGTTTAGAGGTTAGATCATTGAAAAGTGTTGGGGTTAAGAATCCTACTTTAGCTTTTGATAATCAATCTCAACAAGCTCTTCATTTTGGTACTACCGATTTGATCATTAATGGTCAAAATGGTAGTTGCGTCGTCAGAGATTTTCAAAGTCCTATCATTAGTTCTCGATCTTTTGCGGTTGAAAATGTTGAAGTTTTTGCTGTAAAGAGAAAATGACAATATTTAATAAAAATTAAAATCAAAAGAATAATAAATTATAATATATTGTTTGTAGGTTAATGACTGGAATTGGTAATTGTATTGACTGAGAATTTTATTGTCTTTTAAGTGATATTAATTATAAAAGTTTCCTGAACAAACATAAATCGATGATTTATAAAGCCATAGATTTATCATATCGCATGATCTTTAGTGATGGCTATAAGAATTAACGCAATTAAAATTATAATAAGAATAATAATATTTTACTTGGTGATCCGGGGAAGTTACAATTTCACAATATAAATCCAATCAGAACGAACTTCGAAAAATGTTGATTGAATACGGAAATTGTCCAGATGCGTCAGTCATCTGCCACATCGGCAATAAAGTAGAACTTGAATGAAAGATTCTCCCTACCTCGAATATAAATAAATCAATGATGTATCTATGTTCAAAATATCTAACTGCGATTACATTTTACAAACAATCGGACTAAATATATTTCGTGAAACTGTTTGTCCTCTACATTTTAGAATGTATTTTTTATGATATTCATGGACTATGAATTACAAGAATCTTTTTTTTTGTACCTTTCTCCTCAAGATAATCAAGTGTTCGAAAGCCAGAAGTTGATTATGACTATGAAAGATGGAGTACGAAACTCAATGAAAAATAGATCATTTTGATAGTATAAAAGAGAGCTTGAATTCACAAACATTGGTTAACAAAATTTGATGCATGTAAAAAAAGGTATCGAAAGTAATTTCTACTTGTGTAGAATGCTCTAATAGAAGCCATATATCCTTTTGTCCACTCCAAAATTATTAAGTTTGTATGGCAACTATTTAATATATATCGCGGGCATATCAGCATTTTCTTTTGTTGACTGCATCACGTTTGATAGATTTTGATTGCTGAATTAACAGACTTTAAAATGCACCGTCGAAACTATTAACTAATAAGTTTTGCTCCGCAACTATTATCATTAGAAATTCTTACGCTAACTGGGAGTGATTTTGTATCATTATCATTTTTCGGATCTATTTCCATTGGTACAATAAATTTCTCCTTCATTTGAAGGTGGCAAATCACTTGCTAATACTTCTTCGAAAAGAAATAAAATAATTTGTGAAAAGTAATTGTCTTTGTCTTTTCTGAGTTTTTTTTTTTTTTTTTGTAGACTTTTTTGCAAGGATTATATTTATAACGAATTTAATCCCTTGCAAGCTATTTATAGTCACTCTAAGCTCCTTACCTGCGGTAATGTCTTTCTTTACCACAATCGTGAACATCAAGAAGTAAGCTTGCTAAATATTATAAATTTATTGTCGCTTGAAATCCAACTAATATTATTTATCACTCATCGATTAGAACGGGATGATAAAGTTACTCTTTGTTGTAAGAATAAATCTTTGAAAATTCATAAAATCTAGACATACTTGATATTGGATGTGATTGAGATGAAGCGACTTGATCAATCTAATTATGCCTCAAAAAAAGAAATCTAAAACAGTTTCTAGAACCTTAACCAAACTACTCACATCTATCCTTTTTCCAACTTAACAAATAATGTATCATTGCAACAACAACAATATTCTGCTACACAACATTTTACGGATCCTTTAAATGAAGTGTCAAGATATACAGACCCTTTATATGAAACAGCAAGATATACTGATCCTTTGATAATATCTCAAAGGGTATTTTTTTTATAGATAACTTAACTTAACGACCTGCACCCATTCCATTATTCGCCATGAAGCCTATGATTAAGAAAATAAATCACCTTTCAAATCCTATTATACAATCAACTCCTACTTTTATTAATACAAATACACTACTAAAATGGAATGGAAGTGAAAGAGTAAGCGTGAGCAATCTCTTTATATACTCCATCAATAATAAATTCCCATCAGCGCAACTCTATTAAAAAAGATGTTTGTAGCTCCAGTTTTTTTTTGACTTAAATAATCACCATTGAGGGAGGTGCTTGAGAACGGCCTAAATAAGGAAGGCTAGCATTAAATATAAAGAAAGAATTCTATATGGATTGATTTGATTAAATTCAGAAGTAAATAAGTAAGGTAATGTCCAGTGGCGGTTGTCTAATTCATTTAAAAATATTTTAAAGTAAAATATGGCATGCTTTGAACTAGTTAAACCACGATTTTCTGAACCTGAGGATACTAAAAAGAAATTGCTCGCACCCAATGAAAAATTATTATATCGATCAAATATATCTTGATTTTACGCATAGCGATACTCAACCTGCTTTTTATAACTTTGGTATTAAAGCTTCGATATCTTTTTCAAAAATGTAATTGGATTTAACTTTTACGGAACCGAAGAAATATATGATCAGTTTTTTAAGTTTACTTTTCTTTTAACATATTTAACATATACTAAAATTACTTCATTTTAAGATGTTCTTTATGCAAAATTTTGATGATCAAGTTCAAGATCATTTTTTATTTAATGAAATTGTTGCTTTTTTAGAATAGTTATAAATTTAACTTATTTTATACACCAACCTGCCAAAAGTGTCCGGGCATGATCTTTAAACTACATTATATCAACAACCAGTGATTGGATTTTTGTGATCAATAATTCATTGAAATCGTCTTGTCAAAACGCATCTAATCGCAATATTTTCATGTAATTTGCATTAATGAATAGGACGGTATTTGCAAAAGACTCTAATCAATAAAATGCCAATATTTATTCGCCTATTGATGCAAAGGACATGAAAAATTCATGGCTTAGCTGCGTCTTGATGTGGCGATTCCAATGAATCATATATCGTGAAAATCAAATCACTGGTTCTCATGATAATGCCATTTAACTTTTTGCCAAAAATTACAATTTTGAACAATTTTATCAATTGTTGCATGTACAAATATCACAACGATTCAATAACCAGTAATTGAATTTTCAAGAACTTTGATTCCTTGGAATTGTCTCATTGAGTCGCAGCTAATTCAAGAATTTTATGTAGGTGAAAAGATATTGGCATTTAACTGTTTGGAGACTTTTGTGAATGCCGTTCTATCTATTAAGGCAAATTACGTAAATTTCATGGATTGATGTGTCTCAATCAGACGATTCCAATAAATCATAGATCATTAAAATCTAATTACAGGTTGCTAAGATAATGTGATTTAACTTTTTGCCAAAAATTACAATTTTGAACAATTTTATCAATTTTTGCATGTACAAATATCACAATGATTCAATAACCAGTGATTAAATATTTAAGATCTTTGATTCCTTGAAATTGTCTCATTGAGTCGCAACTAATTCAAGAATTTCATTTAGGCGAAAAGATATTTGCATTTAACTGTTTGAAGACTTTTATGAATCCTGTGCTATCTATTAAGGCAAATGACATAAATTCCATAAAATAGATGCGTCTCAGTAAGACGATTCTAATAAATTTTAGATCATTAAAATCTAATCACTGGTTACTGTTTAAATTCTTACTGGAAATTACAATTTTGAACAATTTCATCAATTTTTACATGTACAAATATCACGAAGTTTCAATAACCAGTAATTGGATTTTCATGATCTATGATTCATTGGAATTATCTCATTGATTCACATATTATTTATGAATTACAGGTCTTTTCATTAATGGATAAGAAGTTATTGGCATTTTACTGTTTAGAGAAATTTGCAAATAAAATTTAATCTATCGATGCAAACGATATGATAATAGTGCGATTAGATGCATCTTGACATAGCGATTCAAATGAATCATAGATCATTAAAATTCAATCACTGGTTGTTGTTGAGATAATTTAGTTTAAAGATTATGTTTTGGAGCTGCCCGGACACTTTTGGCTGGTTGGTGTAGTTGGCTAATGAACAATTTAATTGTAATATGAAAGCCGTGCTATTAAAAATGGGTCACAGAACCTTTCAATAAAAAATAAACAGCTTTTTTTTTGTTTTTTATTAAAAGATTTAGTATTCAATATGTATGCACGTTCACTAATTTTTATCAAAATTGATTATGCAAGATTCAACAGTGATTCGAAAGAATTCATCATTTTGATGTGACTATTCTTTGATTAAAAAGCGAAAGCAGCTTTTATAGGAATAATTTATATAGATTTTAATTTTGATTTATTTAGACATTAATATTTTTTTTAAAAAATAAATATACAAAAAAACATTTAAATATGAAAATATAATCAAACTATGTATATGTCTAGTGAAAATTATAAAAAATATGGTATAAGATGATTGAGATATTCTTATAGGAAAGTGTTCACATTTTACGTGAAGATGAAATGTTTGGGCAATGAATCGTGATGTTACTACAATATAAAATAGAGAATTGTTGATAAAGTAGTTGTTACTTGATATAAATGTAATTTATATTCGCAAAACCTTAGTACTTCTTGGAATTCACCTTGTGGATACTGAATATGGTTAGAGCATAAATTTTCATTGGATCAACTTATTTATAATTTTGTAGATTGAACAGTTAATTTAGAACAGCCAATTAAGGGAGGGAAAAAAGGATTAAGAATTGATAAAATGAAATAAGATGATCACGTCAAAACCAAAAATTGATTCGTAAGGGAAGGTTCATACCCGACATCAGAAAAAGCAGACCCTTACCAAATAAACCACACCTATGAGTGGCGCTATCAACCATTTCCTAAAGCATCATCTTCTATAAACACACATTTTTGGCTGCAATTATGTCTTGTAACTCTTGTCAAACTTAACTAGAAGTTGGAACCAGTCCAAAAATCCTTTAAAAAATTTTTTAACCAGTTCCAACCTCTAAACTCCACTATGTATAATATGTACTGAAGAAAAAAAAAGCTTTAAAAAATCAAACTAGGGAAAAGAAATAAAATATACCATCTTTGCAATTTATAAGATATATAATAAATAAAGAATTATAAAATGTTAGAAATGCTCGCTCGTCAAGTCACTCAAATTTTTATTTTTATTTTTTTTTAGTCTTGTTAATATGAGTTGTCGGGAGGAGTAATATATGAACAAAATCATATGATAATATCACTGGTTAGTCATTACTAAATTATTTCGAAACATTCACGTATTAAATAACAAATATAATAATTTTTATTCACATTACAATAAAAATTCATTGTGAAGTGGAATTATATGAGATTTATAATTCTTGTAGTCTCATCTTACCTTAATCGCGATTGTAATATTTTTTTTTTCCTTTAACTTAACGCAAATAACATTGTAATTCATGAGTCAAACAAAGACTTACAAAAAGTGTAAAATGTAAGATTTAATATGTGTGTAGGGTTTTCGTATAAATCACATGATGATCACTGGACTGGGGTATTACCAAACAATTATAAAATTTGTAAAAGGAAATGCCAGATTTTCTTGGAAAATCAAATTTTTAACCAACTGGTTAGAAAAGGTCAATTTCTAATGAATATCCCAGTCATTATGAATATCCGGACTTCTTCAATATACAACCAATTGGAAATGATTCATTTGGAAAAGTTGTTCGTGCTAATTGGAAAAATCACGATCATTTTTTTGCTTTAAAATCTTTCAATAACGATATAATAACTCTGAAAGAAATCGTAAATGAGTACAGATAATAAAAATCGTTATAAACATATATTAAATAAATTGAAATAATTTATCATTCTTTATAGATAAAAATTATATAAAAAGGTTCAAATATTCTTCAATTTTGTGGTATCACAAGAGAAGGAACTGGTAAATCTTCTTGATATTTTTATAAATAGATATTGAAATTCACCAAGTAAACAAATACCTTTAGTTTTGGAATATGCTGACAACGGAACATTAAATACTTACTTAAATATATCTTTCAAAGAACTTGATTGGAATGACAAATATCAGCTAACTTTACAATTGACAAGTGCAGTAGAACGTTTACACAATTGCGATATAATTCATTGCAATTTGATAACTATTAACTTTTTTTAAAAAATCATTTATTAATTTATTTTAACAAATTGAAATAATTAAATACTTCATTCATTTATAAACCTGTAGCATACAGATAATATACTTGTAAATCAGAAAATTATTAAATTGGCAGATTTTGGTCTGTAAAAAAAATTGAAGAGTCAAATAATGCATCGAAAGTATTTGGTTTATTGCCTTACGTGGATCCAAAAAAATTTTATATAGAAATAATGATTATAAATTAAATAAAAAATCCGATGTCTATAGTGTAGGATACTTGATATGGCAAATTTCAAGTGAATGCCAACCGTTTAAAGGAATTTATTATGATGAATTTTTAACTCTGTCTATATTAAATGAAAGAGAGAAAAATTATTAATGAAACTTCACCAGAAAATAGTAATCTATATCAAGGTAATTAATATAAATTATAATATTTAAAACATTATTTCTAACCATTTTTCAATTTTTTAGAATGTTGGAAATACGAAAATGATGAATGCCTAAATATACAAAAAGTCGTTTCATCTCTTAAATAAATTATTTCTCTTGAACTTAATGAAGTGGTTAATGCAAATTTTATCTTATTGAAGAACAGATAAAGAGTAAATCATAAATTATAATGGACTTTGAAAATCATTCAATATCAGCAGACAATCAATGCAGCCTAAAAAGCAAAGAGAGTGACGAGTATTTAAATGATTCAAAAATAAGCAATGATAATAGATTCTAATATGAACAATTCAAGTTTTCAAAGTAAATTATCTATGCGATTAAGTATAACAGATTTAAAAAATCATTTAAGTTCAGTTTTTAAAGTTAATAATTTATCAAAAGACTCAGTTGACTCAATTTTTATAAATCATTTAACTGTTGATAGATTAATTAAAATTTGTAATAAAGAAATATAATAAAAGTATTACTTATGATCAAATTAGAAATTTAATTAAACAAAAAATTTCTCGATTAAATCATATAAAAAATCTTTTAAATTGGCTAAATAAGCAACAAGGTCCACAACACATTTGGGTACATGGATTATTTTATTATTATAATATCAGAATTAATAAAGATAGTGTTAAAGCCTATAAATTATTTTTAAAAGCATCAGAAGAAAGTTATTATAATGGACATGGAATCGAATGTAATAAAATACTTTCTTTTAATTAGTATAAAAAGTCTGTAGAAAATGGAAGTATCGTAGGAAAATATTCATTAGGACATTTCTATGAATGACTTCGGAATTCAGCAAAATAAAAGAAAGTAGTTTATTGGTATTATAAAGCCG
This sequence comes from Funneliformis geosporum, assembly GCA_946474995.1. Classification (NCBI taxonomy): domain Eukaryota; kingdom Fungi; phylum Glomeromycota; class Glomeromycetes; order Glomerales; family Glomeraceae; genus Funneliformis; species Funneliformis geosporum. Next base: position 45,224 of record CAMKVN010000047.1, read on the forward strand.
CTAGTAATGGAAATAATACTGCAAAATTTTATTTAGCAGATTATTTTAGATTAGCAAAGGAATTGAAAAGAATAAAATTCAAGCATTTAAATATTATGAAATATTAGCCAAACAAGAAATTTCTGATGCACAATATAAGCTTGAAAATTGTTTTTAATGAATAATGCTTTATACTAGTATAATAAAGCTTCAAAAATGGAAATATCATTGCAAAGAATACTTTAAAAAAATATTATAAAAATAAATAATTTAAAAAAAAAATTTATATAGAACAATAATATATTTTGAAGGAATAAGACGAATAAGACTAGTTAGCATAAATAATTTTAATGGAATTGGAACAAATGAAATTATAAAAATGCTCAAAAAGCTGCTGAAAATAATAATAAAATTGCACAATATAATCTTGTATTACTATATGAAAATGGTGAAGTTATAGAAAAAAAATTTGGAAAAGGCTTTTTACTGGTTTCAAAAAGCAGCTAATAATAACTATATAATTGTTCTAAAAAATTAGACAAAAAAAATAATGCAGATATATAAAAAGACCTTGCATTATTATATGAATATAGAGAAGGGTTAATAAAAATTTAAATAAAGCATTTATTGGTATCAAATATCTGCTAAAAATAATAATTCAGTTGCTCAAAATAATCTTGAATTATTATAAAAATAAAGAAGAAATAGAAGAGAATTTAGAAAAAGCATTTTATTAGTATCAAAAATCAGCTAAAAATAATAATGCAGTTGCTCAATATAATCTTTTAATTATGATAAAGAAATAAAAAAGATAATTTATTAGTATTATAAAACTGCTGAAAATAATAATGCAGGCACTTAAAAAAATCTTGCTAATACTATTAACAATTTTATTATAAACAAAATATTTAAAATATTGTTAAAAGGTTAATGTAAATAATTTCTAAACCAAAGAAACTATGTACGCATATTAAAAAATACTAATTAATTATAATCGATATTAGTATTTAATAGTGATACAATCTTATTCTAGGTTTTAATTAATGCTAAGAGCATTTACTTATATTAGATCAATATTTTATTGCATAATTTCTATATTATTATACAGCTTATAAGATCATGTTTTGTAAAAAAATCTTATAAATACTAAATATTTTATCAATTCTTTTCCTTAATCTTATTTAATCTTAAAATTTTCTCAACCAATACAATTAAAACATTTATAAAATAAATAAGTCATTATTACAAAATAATAATATTTGATATCCAAGTGAAATTTTAGTTAAATTATTATTTCGTAATAGAATATATTAAATAAATTATAAAAGAATATTATCTATTTAAATAATATCTGCATTTTCATCATTTATTTAATATTAAAGTAAAGCTAAAGTATTATTTTTTTCAAATAGATTAATTACTATATATGTAAAACCATCAATACTAATTATAAATCTTAGTAATTAATGCTTTTTAGTATATTTTTTTTATATAAAATTTAAGAAAGGCTAATTATTATAAAAATTAATTATTGTATTATAATTAACTATAAAATTTAATATTATATGATAATTAGCTATTATTGGTCTAATAAGCTTAAGTATGATCCTGTTAGGTCATAGAATAATAAAAATATTATAATTCAATAAAAACTAATTAAATTTTAACTAAATATTATATATATCCTAATTCTAGCTAAAATGCAGAACTAATTATTATAAATCTATATTCTTATTTCATAAATTTACATAATATATTTAAAATTATATTTGAAATTCAAATGGTTGCTCTTACTATTAATATTTTATTTTCTTAAATATATTATAAAAAAATATTAACAGTAATTCGCTAATTTTTTGTGAAAATAGTTCTATTTTACAGATATTATGTAATTTAATGAAATTATAATTTATATTTAAAAAATGAATAAAACAGATAATCTGATGTACAACATTTTTAGTAAAATAAATTTTTAAGATTCTTTATTAATATTATGCAATTAAATAAATGCTTAAAGCTGTGTAAATTTTCATAACTTTTGATCCTTATTATAATTATTCTAAGAAATTTCTTTTTTTTTTATAGTTTTAGAACTAATAAATAACTTATATTCAGTATTCAAAAGAATAAATGTTGCAGTTTTTAATTCTTCTACTTCTAATAATTTAAGATAACTATTTAAATAGTAGAATTAACTGAAATACAAGATTATATTTTTAATTTCTCATAATTATTTCTAATAATCACTATCATTAGCAACAAAAATAAAATTTCCAAATAACTAATATTATAAAAGTATTAATTAAAGATCATAATCTTTGAATCAATTATGATATTATAATTTTGATTATATACTGTAACATTATATTTTTTTTCTTGAATTGATTTCATAAATAATCATTGAATTATTATACAAGTATATGTTATTAACTGTAAAATTAACATTATTATAAAATCATCAAAATTGATCTACAAATTATTATTTGATTTAGTTGACAAATATGACAAATTGGTCATATTTGACCGATCTTCCATATTTATCATATTTATCATATTTGTCAGATTTGTCATATTTGTTATATTTATTAATTATATATTATTTATCATATTTATTATATCAGACATATTTATCTTATTATATTACTATTAGTTTATTTTATATAAATAGTATTTATGTTTTCTTGAGTTGAAGAATAACTTAAGATAGAGATTTGTAAATAAACTAAGAATTAACTAATTATCTTCAAAATATAAATATTAATAAAGATGATCTGACCCTTCAATTAATTAAATTCATGTATATTACTTTCATAGTTTAGACGTAATTAAACTCCCTATTAGCAAATATAAATTGTTAACTTAACAACAAACAGTTTAAGCTTAACAATGTAAGATTTGGTGAACAATTTCTTTTTAATATTTTAATAAGAATATTCAGTATTTTTTTTTGAAATTGCTTCTATAAGAAAAGAAACTCATCATAAATTATCTACTAAAAAGATTACGAAAATTTTCATAATTGATCCATTTGAGTGGTTTAGAAAGAAATATATAATAATTAGTAAATATACAGTAATAATGAAATTATGAATTAGCGTAAATAAAGTGAATAATATGGATTCACAAGTTATTTGAAAAGAGAAAATGTTTATTATATTTATAGTTATTAGAAAAATTATTATATAATAAATTGAAAAGTCATTAGAAATTCTAAAGATCAAAATTCCTATATAATCATAATCCCAAATAGCTATAATCCTAAATATCATAATTTTAAATTATAATATGAGAGGTTTACTAGGAAAATAGGACTCTGAACATATTTTATTAAAATTTTAATTTTTTATTGTATTTTAATCTAACATTATCAAAAATTAAAATGTAATAAAAATCAAAATTTAAATAAAAAATACTCAAAGCCTCATTTTCCTAATAAACCTTTCATATAATAATAGTTTGCTAATTTCAATATTTGATTTGTATCATATGAATTATTAAATTTATATATGATTTTTAATTTTCTTTTGATGAAATAATACATTGTACAATTTAGCAATCATCATCAAAAGTTGGTAAAAATATATTAAAATGTTCAGGATAAAGACTTTTTATTAAATTTTTAAAGCAAATTTAAAAGTCTCAATAAATATCATTAAAACTTATGATAAAGCTCTTTAAAATATACTTAATATCTTTAATATTTCATAAAAATAATTATCATAATTATGGATAATATTTTAATTATAAATAATTTTTATATAATTTATTCTATCTTTTTTTCAAATTTTTTTAACTCTGCCTAAATATAATTAAAAATGACTCATAAAATATAATGTATTAGTATAAATGCTTTTTTTATCTTTCTCAGAAAATTTTTGAAAGCTTTAAATAATACTATACCTCAAAATAAAACTATTTATCTGATACTTCAAATCTATCAGTTTCTGAATTCAAGAAACTCATTATTGATTAGAATATAACTATAGTTCATAATACTAAAAAATTAACTCAAAATTGGATTGATAAATTTAAGTATTTTATAGAACATATAATTTTGTAATACCTCTTAAATTTATTGGATTCTATAGCAAATGTTTAAAAAGAAAAGAAATATTTTAGGTAAGTATAAAATGCTTTTAATTATCAAACATTATTTATTAAAATTTTACTAATTCATGAAATTAACTTATATAAATTAAATTAACTATATAGGCCAACTTGGGGCTTCTGGTGCAGATTTCAAGTATACCCCCAAATAGGCCTCCAAACCCCGCCTACGAACCAATTTTAGCTATATGAATCAATTATCAAATTCAAACTTCTAACGCATTTTGACTCAATTCTAGATGATGATATCGAATTTGACTAGGAATTAGCCTGTCTGATACCAAGAATTATACTGTTTGATATAACCATTCTAGCCTGATTTTAATCCCAAATAA